>JARBES010000116.1:15305072-15318394 GCA_030265145.1 Strongylocentrotus pallidus
CGGTACTGCCATGGTTCTGCAAAACCATCGGGAACAGGTTTATAGAAGGCATAGCTAACAAGGATTCCCATTCCCGCAAGGAAGGTGAGTAGTTTTGTCCCGGTCTTCATGATGATCGTTCATAAAGTTATATACTTAACTTATACAGTATACCGTTTACAGGTAGGCTGCAAAGCCTTGCAATAGATGTCATCACCTGCATGCATATACCGTTAGAGCTCAGCCCGGGGTGTGTCAGTATTTGGGGTCTTTGTACATGTACTTTGAACCTTTGTTCTTTGTACCGTACATCGCAAGTTCGTTTAACTTTGTACCGTACAAATGAATGCAAGTCATGTATCTCACTGAGCGGCGAATGCTTATGAACGTTGCGAACTTTGGACTCGCCAACTTTTCTGACGAATGTTGGCGAAAATCAGTGTTCGCCTCTGCGATATTTAGCGACTTTTAGCGATGTTTACTTTAGCGACAATTAGCAACATTTGTTTTGAGCTAATGTTTTCGAAAGCGTTTGCAAAGGGCAGTGAGCGACTATTTACGACTGTTAGCGAATGTTAGCGATTTTGTTTCGCGAAGATTCGCAACTATTTGCTAATCCTTTGCCACTATTACTTTTGTGAATGTTTGGGACCTCTCGCTAGCATTGGCGAATCAAAAAGAACTTTAGTGACACCGTCTTAAAACCGTTTGCAAAGGCTTACGACTGTTTTGCAAACGCTTGCAATATTTGCGGAAAAATAAACTCGTAAAGAAAAACTGTTCGCGACAATGAAAACTATTGGCAAATTTTCTTGCAACCTTTTACGAACCTTGGCAAAACCCCAAATTCGCTACCTTTGCAACTTGCAAGCATTCGCCACTCAGCGAGATACCCCTTTAACTCATGGATGGATAAGGTGAACAAGAACAAAAGCAAGAACTAGATTAAGAAGAAGAAGAAAAAGAAGGAGGAGGAGGTGAAAAAGAAATTGAAAAATATCTTTTAGAATTGAGATTTTGGTTTTAATAAATCAACAGATGGAGACACACTTTTAATCTCTTAAAACATTTCTGTCTCTTCTCATCCCCTTTTACTTTCTCTTTCCCCCCAATTATTATTTTCCCATCCTCTCTCTCTCTCTCTCTCTCTTTCTCTTCGCCGGTCTCTCCATCTCTTTTGCTCTCTTTTCACCCCACTTTTCGTTTCCCCTTCTCTCTCCCATGTTCTTCATGTCTTCTTTTCTTTGCCCCTCTCCCCTTTTCACACCGCATTCTTTATCTTTCCCTCTGTTCTCTCAATTCATTCTTCCTTTCTATATAATCCCCTCTTCTCTTGTTCTCTTCTTCCTTCTTTCTCTTCACCTCCCTCTTATTCAGCTTTCTCGCCACCCCTTTCATTCCATTTTCACCCCTTTTACTCTCTTTCTCTTCGCATCACCTCCCCCTATATATCGACACTACCTCAATATCTTATTGTAATATCTCAGTGATGCAAATGAATAAAACAATCCCATCAATACAATATTCACTTGACTTATATACATTATTTACATTTTATTTACAATATCAAGTTCAATCAGGCATATAACGGAGCAAAGTAATATTTATATAATAATTTACTTTACATTAACCCGCGTCATCTGATACAGGTATGAGATTAATTACACTCTAAAATATAGGAATAATATTTTCGTCAACATAATCAATATCTAGTTTGACTAGTCGTCTTTATACATTATTATTAGTACATTAATCGTTTCTTGAATACAAACTTGGCAGTAGGGTTGGCAGAATCATACTTCATAAATCATTAAATAATACAATATGGAAAAACTTATTATAGAGGCATATACAAAGATTTTTTTCGTATAAAATTATTAGAGACATAGTTAGTTTCATCGTTGAATAAATGCCCGTGTTCATAAACTATACGCATTGTATGCTGTCATTTCGTTGATAATACCACATGTTATACTGTGCTCCGGAGTAGTTTGCTACCAAGGTCGTTTTTCCCTTTGATAGCAGAATTACTGACAGAAACTAAAACAATTAATTCATAATCCATTTAGGACTGATTTTAAATGTGAAATTGACCTTTCCGCTACTCGTGCTATCAAGGTTGGATTTCCCTTTAAGTTTAAATGTGTGCTGATTAGTGGATAGCGAGATTATCAATGTCACTGTTGTACACTTGCAATATAAATGATTTACATGCGGGTTTCACCGAAATAACCCTAATGTTAGAAAATTATCAATAAACAAGTAAAGTGGCTCCAGCCTAGCAATAACTGGCGTTTAAAAATGATAAGATAAGTGCACTTGAGAAATGGTTAAGTAGTTGCATCAATACTATTAAGGTTTGTCCATACTACAGTGTTATAGGCACAGGTGCACAATACTGTTAAGTCGATATCCATGTGCTATACCTTAAAAATCATAGAATGAAAAATTAGATGAAGGATACAAATCTTTGGCATACATTATCTAAATTGTATATCATAACTGTTCTTATAATTGCGTAAAGAAATCATGGGAACCAAATCTATCTCTTTGTATCTCAAAAGAAATTCAATGCATATAAACATTTCCTCTTATACCTTAAAAATGAGGGATATATTTATATCACCAATCTGGGCGCATCCAACAGAAATTGCACACTTGGTGTGAGCCTAAACGAAATTACGCCATCCAGTTCTTTTGTTTCAATAAATATATATTGATAGTTGGCAGGGTTGTGTTTTTAAACTTCTGTATTAAATCGGGGTTAACTACTGGGCATATACAGATGAAAGTATACATGTGACACTTAAACATCTGTCTCATATGAAAGTGTAGATAAAAGGGATATAGCTCTTATACACTTTTCAAAAACATACATTTCTCTCGTGATTCTCATGACCCTGTCCCTTATCTACTCGGATAGTGCAATAGATTTGCTTCAATCTTGACAGAAAGTTATGAGATCGGCTACCCCCACAGAGGTCGTTACATCCAGCGACAATACATAGCTCTTTCGGACATCTTGCCAGCAGCCGACGTAAAAGCCCCCCTTGGCAAATTAAGTTTCTATTTTCACGAAAATATATCTTAATTTAACAAAATATCTCCCAGTAAGGCACAATTTTCGATAATTTTGACCCTATATGTTTGAATCAAAATCCTCAGGACTTTGCTCGTGGCATAGATTTAGCGAAGTTGCGTGCGATCAATTTTATCAACCAATCAGATTTCGTTTTCGAACATCTGCAATCAATAGGTTGATTCCGATTGGCTTTTCACTTCCTATTGAACAATGATTGGTCACGAAGAAAGAAATGTTTGTCATGTTAATTTTCCGACTTCTTTTAAAAATCTCTCTTTATCTAACATAAATAAATCGATGAAAGTAATGCTTTCATTTTTCCATCAAAGTTCAGTATTTTCATGATATAAAACAGCATTCTTTTAAATTCAACTTTGATACCGATATATAAAACATTCTTTGATACAAATAGAAACATTATACAAAAATACAAGACATTCACAAACATGAAAGTTATCAAAATAAACGAAATTTATGCACGTTATCGCAAACTTTGCTCGTCACTCCTCGGTCTCGTTTGCCATCTTGTTCTGACGTCACAGTCGTGTGATCTTTCGACCCCTCGAGCTGAAAGACTTCGCGGTAACTTGAGGGCCTGTTTCACACATCGGACTGCGCAGCGCCTCTCCAATCTCGCTTCTTTCTTTCTTAATTTCTGAACTTTTCCTGTAAAATTTAAAAAAAGGGTTTGAAATGATATTACTAGAACGATTAAGAAGAACATGGAACGATTACTAGTTACTAGTACGTAGAAATTGGTTGCTGTTCGATGAAAGTTCATGAGTGATAGAAACTCAACGCTTTTTAAACATCGAATTCTATACTAATGATAAAAATGATTATCATCTATCATATTTTTATAGTTAAAATGCATCTAATGCTGAAGAAGCTGTAATTATAAATATAATGCCGTTGTCCGACTTCCTCATAAATCCTACTACAGTTTCTGGAGTACCAAAACTTTTTATTAGAAAATATATATATATATATATATATAGTTTGATTTATTGTTGTAATATTATCTGGCTCAAAATATGCATCACATTTTTTAAAAGAATCACTGCCCACTGTTTATCAATTATTTCTGGATACATGTATGCTTTACCAAACTTTATACAAATCCATGAGTAAGAAAAAAATTACCCCCAAATAAAGTGTTTACTGATAATTTTATTTCAGTAGCAACATTATAGCAAGATACACGTGCTGTAAAATGTTATTCATTCAAGAAAGTACAAATATATTTTTGTCGTCAGTTTGCAAGCGTAAAGAAGTACCCCTATGATAGGAGTCTGGTTTATAAATTCGTCTATTATATTGTTGTATAGGTATATTGATTGCAACTTACGTAATGTGGTTGCTCCATGGAGTTGAAATCGCCCATCTCTATTTTCGGCATGCGCCCTCTGGAATCTTTCTGAAGAAACTTCTTCAATCATAAAATTGCTGATTTGACCTAAAAGTTGGACGAGAATAGAAAACAATCATTGGAAAGATCGATTAACATTTTTTCTTTATAAAGCAACAATTTGGATTTTCGTCAGACTAGTTGGTGACATTCGGTTTCAATAGTTTGTTTGAAGGAGCACAAAATGTTATTGATGACGAAGAATGGTCGATTCTTGACGTGAAGAATCGCAATATTATGAATATATCAATTTTCTTGTCGAGTTCAAATCCATCTTTGAAAATAAAACTTGTTTAACAAGATGTTTTCTTCTAATTCACATGTCCAGTCTTTGTTAGATAATAGATACTGAAAGTGGGCGAAAAAAAATCTTTGACTGATTACAGCACCTTTTTTTTGTACAGCTTTGTTAATTAAAGCCATGACATATTGTTTGTGATAAGATGAACATGAATTGCGTTTAAACGCGGAGTAAATTTGTTTAGGGGAGAGGTAAAGGAAATACAAAAGGCAGTTTTCCCACAATGAATGCAATCTTTTATCTTCAAGATACATCTAACTAAAGAATAAAACGTACCTTCACTAAACGTCCATTGTCTAATTTCCACCTGACTGGTAACTACGTTCTCCAGGGCGTACGTGAATGTTTGGGTGTGGTCAGTACCCGGGACCAGCTCTGGTTGGTATCGGTAGAGGAGGATGGTCTCTCTACCCCTCAAGCACAGTGGTGGCAGGGGCGTCGGCTCCACCTGTGACGTATCTGTAGTAGGAAATGAAATTTTGTCAGAGGAAACTGCATAGTTTTTTTGTGACATTTACGGTTTTCTTTTATGAAATACTGTAAAAGTGGGTTATCGCCCTCTACGGGCTGGAAAGCTGACCTCACTTTTAGATAGCTATCCAATAGAAATATTTTTTTTCATGGGACTTTATATATGTCACAATTTATTTTGTTTGGCGTCTCCTCCATTTTGTCAAAATATGTCGATAAAAAGACTTCTATTGACGATAATGAACATTTTTTATAGTCATAATTTGTACAAAATGAATCTATATAAGAGTGAAGACAAATCTGTTTATATAAGGTCGAGAGAAAGAAAAAAATCCCATTGACATGACAATTAGTAAATACATGGGAGCAATTTATATGACGTAAGGATGAGAAGTATATCCATATGATGGCTGAGCGAGGGACATATGTGCAATATCACATGTATGCTTTCCATAAACAAAGAAAGTGTCGTTGTCGTTGATGCACAACACAACTAGGAATTAATCACTTTTCATGATAAAAGGAAATCACAAAATACATCTGAGATTATAATTTTGTTTAGTCGTGGAATGTAGTTCTTACCTGGGCAAACTTTACAGCACTGCTTCGAGACGTATTGGGGGTTTCTGCATGGTAACTCATCATCTAATGGGCATGCCATTCGGCTACAACTTGTTTGTCCGTCCTGAATAACACAGAAAATAAACGAATATGTAACTTATGACAACTAAAATATAAAGATAATTATAAAAACAAACTAATAAAAAATTGACAAAAGAGATGATGAAAGAGCTGCAATGAAATCAAAGAATAATCAGTTCTTACAGCGATCATAAATTGTAATATTTGAAATGGTTTGAATAAACTATAGACACCGAAAGAGCTAATATCAATCAACTATCACCGAGCAGTCAAATATGAACTAAATGATATTCCTATATCCTTGGTCTTCAAAGAGAAATACGACGTTAAATAATAAAAGGAAGGCCGGTTAATATTTAGAGATGATTGTTCAGTTCAAATTTCCGACCTTTAATTATATCATGTTCAGGAACTAAAATATTGTAGGACTATAAGAAACGAAAGAGAGAGGCTTGAACATGTCATCACGATCATAGTAGCCTACTTAATTATAACAAAATTAACAAAACAAAAAGTTTTAATATTACTCACTTGACAGCGGCATAAGATGCAATCAACCCGACCAAAGGGAAATAGTATAGGATGCCACGTCTGGCCATTTTGATAGGTCTTCCCGTTCGATTCACAAACTGAAAAAAAAGATAGATAAATAAAAGAAAAACATTTTATTATTATGATGTATGATTTGTCTTACTCAAATTACCCTTCAAATTCCAATGTAGATATATCGTCCATTGAAAAGTAATGTTTTGCTCAAATCTACGCCATAGCAGTTCATTTTTTTTCAGAGGCATAGTTTCGAATAGCAAAAAAGAGAGGGAGGTAGACAGGCAGAGAGAGAGAGAGAGAGAGAGAGAGAAAGGGGGAAAAAAAGACAGGAAATTGGGAAGGCAACGTAAAGAGAAGAAGCGATGCTCTCCACCTCACTCCGCCCCCTATGACAATGATGGCACCAGTGCCCCGTTAATGGCTGGACCCACACTACGCCAATCATCAAAGTATTATTTGGCCCTTTCTTTGTAATACTTCATGAGCTCTTTAGAACTCTAATCATGTATACCAATTCGGCGCATCTAAAATCAACCATTCGTGTTCGTGAGTAAGTATATAATGTAAATGTGTATTGAAAGTTTGGAAATAAAAAGCTCGCTTGAGGATAAGAGAAAAAAACATTCGTGTTCGAAACAAACACAGAAAGAAACTGTGTGCGATGTCGCAAGACGAAAATGATAAAGAGGACAGATCTTTCATGGGCATGACTCGCATGAGCTCTCAAAGTCTTTCATTTTTCTCAGAACTCATGAAAATCTGAGATTTCCGACGGTGTCTTGACAGAATGGTTTCCGAGAGGTTTGGGCACCTCCGGTGACTATCTAACCGCATACAGGTAGTCGCTAGATCCAGTCTAACAATTACCTTAAAGGAATTTAATGTTTCCAGTTGTACAATCTGAGATGCATGGCCCTACGTGTTATCAATGTCTGTGATTATGGTGTAATATTGAAGCCCTACAAAAATTGCGCTTCAAAATGATCGTGAATTGCCTCAAAAAAGTAATAATCTTTGAGTGACCGGTTTTATCATACTCATTTACCCCAATAGACTGTAGTGTTGTTTTTGAAATTTTCAAATTCCAATTACAAATGTCTTAATAATCAGACAGGCGATATTCCTGACTGACCTAAAGGTTTATAATTATCATTGCAGCATGAGCTAAATTCAGGATTTTGTTTCAGAATCTGAGGCAATGTTACCGAGTCAATTTATTAAAGACGGGTAATTGAGAAAATAAAACGTATTTCAACCTCTCCTATCATATTCATCTTAAAGGTTTATGATAATAATGTTCATATTATATTTATTCTTGGGAACCTACAAAAACAAGCTATGCTTTCCAGTAGGTTCCTGTTTCATTTCATAATTTTGATCTTACTTTGTCAACTTTATTCTTTATTGTGCAAACAATTGTTATATGAAATGAATAAATAAAATCAATCAATCAACCAATCAAGGTATATCCCATGGGTGATAAGCAAATTAAAATGCCCAATTCGAGTCTCTTTTTTGAAGTTTTAAGTTTAACTCGCTATCTAAACTTTTTTTCTCGACACTTTTTTTTTATTATCGTCTTTTACTTTCATTTTCAAGATTTTTCAAAGTTAAATAGATCCAAAGGAAAGGAAAGAAAGACCGGCAGAATGAGGATATTCCTAGTCTAAAATTGAAGCCACGTGTGAGTTTAATGGGGAAGAGAATCCAGGAAATTGCTATCACCACATTACCAGTATTTACTCAAGATCATTTCTAAAACTGTTCAAGATCGCTTAATGCTCGAAGAATGTCCCCGATATTCCTTTGTTGCTGTCCGTTGGTAGTATATGCTTACATGTGACTCCAGAGGCGTATGCAGTTCAATATGTGGTGCAGGTATACGCCCCGCCCAGTTCGAATTAAGCCCTGAATAAAAATCTATCAAACTTAAAGTTGATTTACGGCAAGCGGGACTGCGTATATCGACCGCCCCCTCCCAAATCTAGAGAAAATTTTGCCCTGTAGTTTATAAGTACTATACGCTCATGAATTCGTGACTACTAATATTAGGGTAAATTATCAGATGCAAAAATCAGGCGATACACCTAATCTTCTTTCAAACACAGAACTATAGATATTCCAAAGTTTAAAGCGCACTTTTGGATGTTGTTAGATGATATGCTATATGCTCAAGCATGCTTCGCCAAAACGAGGGTGACGAAATTAAAGCTAAACCTGCCAATAACTACAAACTTGTAATATTTCACAATTTGTCACAGAATGTTTCAACTGACTTTCCGAAGAATGTTAAAGGGGTGTCACCTCTCTCCTCTACACCCTAACACCAACCCTCCCTGAAATACCACTGTGAGCGCAAAGCGGAAACGTTTAGGAAAGGATCGAAACAGGGATCATCATTTTCTCTGCAGCCGACGAGTGATGGGATAATACATTTTCCGGCGTTGCTATGGATACAGCGTCCTTGACTACAAACGAATCCACATGGCATATGTACGATTCTTTTTCAGTTTGATTTTCCATTTTGTGAAGTGAATGTGTAAAGCATCGCGCTCAGTTATAGTATGCAGCCACTTTTTATTGCCTGATTTTTAACCATACTAGTCAGACAGTTGCAGCTGTCTATTTTCAAATTTTGCTGTAGAAACAAGGACATGACGAATTATATACAAGAAAACACTTAACGATAATCATATTGCTTGGCACTGTTATCTAAAAATATTACTGATGTAACTTCTTTCAATTTCACTCCTTTTCATCTTTATACAGCATCTGCTTGCATTAAATTGCTTTCCAATTTATCCTTGATCATGTTGAAACACGTTATGTAAAACACGTCACTATTAAAAGAGGAACTTTTCTTGAAGTACTTTGCTACCTATTATTAAAGAGTAAGGTTGCAGTTCTCTCGCAAATTTAGGAAATGAATCAAAAACAGGGAGAAAGGAAGGATACACTTTCATTTGTCTATAATTATAACAACCCAAATGAATGTTTACATCTAAATGTATTTAAAAAGTTATCATTAACAATTAATTTTACTGATTATCATTTCATATGTCATTTGTATATTCTGCTGATTTCTCACCTAGGAAATTAAAATGATAACAATGCAATAACTGAAGAGTCCACCCATAAATAAATAAATCTGGAAATAAATAAAATATAATAAAATAAAGACTTACCTTGTTGGCTGGTGGAGTCCTCAGGGTTACCACTCGTTATATCAAGGCCGGTGATAGGGATTGATGGGAAGTTATTGATGAGAGGAACGTTGTTGGTCTGCAGGAGGAAGTTGGGGTTGATCGCATGGTGAAGACCATTTGATTCCGGGTCAGGTTCTAAGATCTCTTGGGTTTGCGTTGTTCCATCTAAGCAGGAAAGAGATAAAATTGTATTACTACGATTTATTTACAGATCATAAGGCAATGGACGTCTTTATTTAACATTTCATTGTTTCCTCAGTTATCCGACTACTGTCTGTAATGGCACCTTTCTGAAATTCGGCACATAAATAGTTCTATTACAAATTGATAGAAATCTTTTTTCAATAACTATTCGCCGAAAAATTGAAACTCGATTATTTCTTTGACAAAGAGTTAAAATAAAATATCAACAACGAATTTCAAATACGGATATTGGCTTTTGTGAACATGATGGTGATGACAATATTGATGGTGACGATGATGATAATTGTTGTGGTAATGGTGGTGGTAGAAAAGGAGATGATGATGGTGATGGCATGGTAGTAATGGTTGTGGTGGTGGTGGTGGTGTGGTGATGGGGATGGTGATGATGATGGCAATGGCAATAATGGTAGTGGTGGCGGATGTGATAAGTGGTGACAGTGCATGGTGGTGGTGGTTGTGTGATGGTGTTTTTGGTGTTCATGGTTAATGATGACGATGGTAATGGCGTAGTGATTTTTATAGGTGATTGTGATGATAATGAGGAGATATGATAATAGTTGTATGTATCTCTATTTACCTTCATATACACATACTGGGCAACATGAATCAGGAAAGATAAGCTGCTCAAACTCTGGGCACGATAGCGGTAGACACGTCTTCAAAGCGCAGTAAATTCTCCCAAGCTGAAAATGAGAATGATTTAAAAAAACTATTTTATTAATCATGCAACACGTAAGATTACATCTTACATTATAACGTTAATAGATTGTGAATGTTGTTTAATTTGTGATATTTTAACAACTTTGAGTGCCATACCTATGCTATAAACCATCGAGCATAGAGTGCATCAGCGAAAGGGTCTTTTCAAACTAAACTTCTAACCTAACTGAATTATTAACTCTAACCCCGGACTCAACACTATATCTAATCCAACTATAAACCTAAAAATAACCTAAAACCCAGCAAACCTAACCCTAACCATATACATATGAAATATTAAAGCCTAAAGCAATTGCTTTAGGATAATGTCGCACCATTACACTAATTACTTATCTTTTTGATAGCGTTTTCACTGATAATAAATTGTAAATTGTAAAAGGCATTGAAAGGGCCTACGGTATTGAAATGCGCTATATACATGTGAGAACAATTTATTATTATTATTATTATAATTATCATTATTATTATTATTATCAGTGACAAAGGTTAACGTACCGTGCATCCACACTGCGCACATTGGTCCTCCCTCCTCGACGTGAAGATATCATCCACGCTAAACAGATCTCCATGATGAAGAGCTTTACCCTTGTACTCGCACCCAGGGTAACTTGGTTCCTCCACCACAGGGGCGACGAGGGGTGCCTCTGTAACCATATCACAATCTGTAAGGAAGGATGGGAAGGAGGGGAAGGAGGGGAGGAAGGGAGGAGGGGGCGGAGTGGACATAAATGCAAACATTTAATTTGATTCCAATTCATTTATTTCTTTAAAGTTCATTCGAAATTCCTTTATATTCATCTTTTTAACTCACCCAGCATAAACTGGTTCATGTCACATTACTACTAGTGGTTCCTCGGTAAACATATATTCTCTGTGAGGAGGGGGCGGTAAACAAATTTTCAGTGGAGATAGAAAGTACAGCTTAATCATTCTATGTTACGGATTTATTCAGCACTCCACTGGTTATTTTTGTATAAATCCTCCAATTGATGTCTGAGCAGTACACCTGTTCTAACACCACCAATCTTCCTAGATTTACCTGTGATGCCCCATGAGATACATGGATTGGTTTCGGCTGACAAAGAAGGGTATAAGAAATTGACTTTGGTGATACCATTTTATTTGTGATCGTCCAACGTTGGATTTACATTTTATTTATTTATTCATTAATTCAATTCATTTTATTTCATTCTCCATAAAAAAAACATTTAAACATACAAACATGGTATACAGATAAAAGATTGATTACAAGACAAATACAAAGGGAAGGAGCAAACAAAATTTCATGGGAATGTTGGGTTAACAAAAAGGGCAATAAGCCTTATGAACGTCAACCCCTTAAAAAGTATAAACTGATTTGATATGAATGACAAAAAGATTGTATAATAACCAAAAAGCACATTACCTGGGCACACTAAACAGCATTGCCCCGGTATCCTCCTGGGCGAGGAGCAGGTTGGTCTGGGGCACTCCTCCCGTGTACAGGTGACATGATCATCCTCGATACAGGTGCATGTTGTACAAGGATCGAGACCAGTCGGTACCAGATACGGGTGCCAAGATTCACCGAGTCTGTAGGTTCGACCTCCGAATGGACAAATACCTGCCAAGAAAATGATATCATTTAGTTATACATTTCTCTATATTTATTTATTCTTTTATCTGTATTTTTGTTTAATTACGAAGGTACAGGTTGTATAGCGAACTTGATCCGTTGGTTGTAGTATCTCTTGGTATGCGGTACGTGTGTCATGGCTCACACAGTCTGTAGGTACGACCTCCGAATTGACAAATACCTGTTACATTTGTAAGGAATATAACATTATATGCTCATTTTATCAGATGTCTATCTAAATTTCAGCTAATTATTCTACTAAATCAGTTAGTAAGTAGGTTAGTTAGTTAATTAGTTAGTTAGTTAGTTAGGTTAGTAGATATTTACTGTATGAGGAATCTTCATTAAATCATGTAAATTTCACGTTAGTTATGGTTTATGAAAGTATGAAAGATGGAGAAAATAAGTAATGCTTCTTGCCATAGACCTTTTTATTATTTATTTGATTCAGTGGTACTGATTACAGCACATTTTTTCACAAACTGCGTTCGTTTTAGTGTTTGATAAATATGAAAATACTTTTTTTTCTCTTTTCTTGTCGTTCATCGGATTACTTTTGTGAATAATTCTACACATATCGAACCCCAGTTTTAGCTTACTTTTGTTTAAATATTAACCAACTAAACTTTTATCCTTTGTTCATTAACAATAAGGGTCGTTGTCCATCTGTGAAATGTAGAAAAGTACAAAACAAATATTAAGGACAATAAGATGGTATTCTGTAGAACAGACACTTCATTACAGTTAGATTTAAACAGCGATTTTCTTCAATCATCATTATTGAGGAGCGAAATGTTGGTATGTGAAAGCCAAAATGCAAACATCTTAAATACCCCCCTAGCTGGACGAACTCTTGTTTCCACCAAGTATCTTTCTTTTGAGTGCATGGCGTCTCCCTACCCCATCGCGTCGCTCCCTGACACTTCACCATCCACTTCTGGGCACCAAACGACACAGCCATCACCCCGGGATACCTCGTTGTCTAGCTCCCTTACAACCCCTTCCCACTAAAATTGCGAAGACCACCATGATAAAACTGTCAGTCAAGAACTCTTTCTCCCTCTCTTTCATTGTTCGGGGATGCTAAGTCCCATGATGATGATCCATGCCTTCTTTTGATTGTAAGTATAGTCGAATAATCGCCC
>JARBES010000116.1:15436738-15449976 GCA_030265145.1 Strongylocentrotus pallidus
TCTGGCTCTTAACGTATTATGTATTCATAGATATCTTGGGCTAGGCTCGTATCCTACAGAGATGCTTTCATCTCCTCATGTCTATTTATTTTGAAATATCTTGAGTACCAGAAGATCGTTAAGTCATATATCGTCTGTTTGGAGTCATAAGGGCGTTAACTCATACACTCTAACCCAGCGTTAACGCCCCTCTGGCTCTTAACGTATTATGTATTCATAGATATCTTGGGCTAGGCTCGTATCCTACAGAGATGCTTTCATCTCCTCGTGTCTATTTATTTTTCAATACCTTTGGATGATGCAAGAGGCCTTCCGGTTTGGCGTAGGATGTTCAGTGACTCAAAGATAAACTGATAAGATATTTATGCATTCCTTGCCTCTTAGCCTTACATGTAACACTAGTGTACAAGGTGTGGGCAGTGAATTTCCAACCACCCCAAGTATGAAAAATAGTCTGTTGCGTAGTATCTTACACATGTTGTCACATATGGAGATGAATTTAAAAATAATGTTATCTGCAGAGAGGTTAAATGTTGTTGTTGTCGTTGTTTTTGCTCAGTTGATGGAATTTATAAACTTAAAGTAAAAAATCTTTATCATGCAGGTGAACTTGATATCGAGATTTGAGAAGGTGCGTGGGTAGTTGTGTGTGTATGTGGGTAAGAGAGACAGACAAACAGAACAACAGTAAAAGCAAGACAGAGATGGAGAGGAAAAGAGAGAGACGGTGAAAGAGAGAAAGAAAGGATAATAAATATATAGAGCAAGAGAGGGAGAGGGAGGGTGAATGAGAGGTGAATGAGAGGGGATGGGGGAATAGTGAGAGAGGTTGGAGGGATAGAGCATGCAACAGGCAGGGAAAGGAAAGTGGATTGATGTTCAGAGCCATGCAATACATTTATAAGCTATCTCGTTACGATATTTAGAAGGAAAAATGAAGGAGGGGGAAGAGAAAGATAATATTGAAGCGAAACTTAAATTCTTAGTTATCCCTTTTCAGGGTGAAGCCCATGTTTTATCCCAGATGCAATGAGTACCCTTGAATGAATATATAGCTCTGCAGTATTCAACAATTGTCATTGAAATGCTTACTACTCACGACCTCTCCCAGGTGACCCCCCTTCTGCCCCTCTCATCCTAAGTCCCACTCAGTGTTTTGCCTTGGCTATTTTTAACATCCACCAAATCTAATATTTCCTCCCACGCATCTGACTTTAGTCTAGAGACAAAAACAACACGTTACTGCAAAGCAGCATGTCTCGTGCACGGCACCTTGTGGAAAAGCATCCATTTTCTTTGTAATTCATCAGAAGACATTTTAATTGCTCGAAGGGGATGTCTCCTAACTTGGGTTTAATCAGGAATGCAGAGGAGGGGATAATATAACCCTGCTAAATATAACGGCTTAAAATAGCAAACATCCTCCAGTATCCCTATTTTTGCAGTAGTTTGTTGAAAGTGTAAGAAAATCTGAATTAGTGTTTTCTCAAGATTTCTAAGTTTCCCTATAAAAGTGAGTTGGCATGCTTTGCCCCTTTTTTGGATATGATATTTGTAAAATTAAGATTTGTTTGTAATGTGTCAATCAATAATGTTCATAGCTATTTGCATTACAGACTAATTTGAAACATGATTGAATAATCTATTTTGATCAAATGATATTAGGAATTCTTGTTACAGGACATCATACTAAAATCTTTAAGTCTTTAGTTATTTGCCTTTCAATACCTTATCAAGAGCCACTATAATTTTGTCTTCATGTTTTTGAAAACTCTTCTTAATTAATGAGATTCATCTACTGCCATGATGTATTGAATATGAAATATATCATATTGTTTTTCATGCTTAAAATATCATGGTTCTTTACTCAGTCATTGAGAGGAAGAAAAAAAAGTCTTATTTTTTTATAATTGTCTTTAATGGTTGAGGCAAAACCACTTGATGAATAAAGACTTTCAATCATCCACTAAGATTCCTATAATGTCATCCAGTCAATTAATACGTGGGGTACCGAGGGGAAAAGCACGCAGTTGGGTTTGATATTCACAATTGAGCCTCCTTTGTGGCATTTTGAAATGCCAGAAAAGGTCATTGTTCTGATCTTGCGACTTAAGGAAGACAGACTCTGCGCCTTGCGGGCTTCTTAATGGGTGATTACGAACATTATGTTCCATTTGTTTCAAGCGTTTCCATCCTCGGTGGTGGTAAATGCCGAAGCTTCACCGAGTCGTATAATATTTTATGCTGTTGACTTGAGGTGATCTAGTTCATTGAGTGAGAGCGCTGTAGATTACCTGACCCAGGGTTTACTTTCAGCCTGTGCATCCTTCTATAACAAAGCATCAATCAATATATTGCCTCTCTTTACCCAAGGGAATATGCGACTTTATTAAGAGATGAGAATCTTTGGGTAGATTACATCATCTTACATAATAATAACTCTCGTTTCAGGTAGATGATCAGCCATTACTTGTTATCTTCATTGTCAAAATGGCAGCCTTATTGTATATATGTACTGATAATGAGAGATGTACATGTATTTACAGAACCAGAATGATGTTAACCTTTATCCATTAAACATTGACTTAATGCTTTCTGGTTCTCAGCAGCACACAGCACATGTATTTATACGACTTGAAGAAGTTTAAAATGTAAATGTAGATATCATCCGTTGAGAGCGAGAAAGATGTCGACTATCTGCCCTTCTGGCTCTCAGCAGGGGATGAACTCCTGGTTTTATGTCGTCTTTTTGTAGCCAGAAGGGCATTAACTCATATGCACAGAGTTAACGCCCTTCTGGATGTGAACAGATGATATATGGTCTGCTGAGAGACAGAAGGGCAATATATCATATCATTTAACACAGTGTTAACACCCTTCTTGCTCTTAACAGACATTTAATGACTTTATTAACAGCCTATACACACTGACAGCCCACAATACCATAATTTGTCAGCTCGGAGCCAGTATATACAATACAATACAATAAAGTAATTTCTATAGCGCTCTTACAAGCTAACTGTTGTTTCACAGCGCTTTACATAAAAGTTATCAAAGAATCTATTGTTGCTCATGGTCAAAGAGGAGAGTTTTGAGACATTTTCGGAAGACATCCAGCGAAGGTGCTAATCGAATAAAACGTGGAAGCTCCAGACAGACAATATGCTCTTGGTCTCATAGACTGTAGCTGATTTTTAGCCTATCAACATCTTATTTGCCCATTACAATTTTGGTAGGTGTATCGGGTGCATCTGTTTGTGCTTATTTCATCTCATGTAACCGCAATTATTTTGTTGTATTTTTCAGGGTTC
This sequence comes from Strongylocentrotus pallidus, assembly GCA_030265145.1. Lineage (NCBI taxonomy): Eukaryota > Metazoa > Echinodermata > Echinoidea > Camarodonta > Strongylocentrotidae > Strongylocentrotus > Strongylocentrotus pallidus. The sequence goes on from JARBES010000116.1 coordinate 15,440,050, forward strand.
TGAGGATTCAAACTACGGCCGGCCCTCGGATTCAGACCTGTCATTGGATGAGGAGAGAGAAGCGCTCAGAAGAGAGACCGAGAGACAAGCATTAGCACAATTAGAAAAAGCTAGGGTATGTAAACATTTTCATGTCAGGCTGTGCCATTAGGTGTACAAATACTCTTTAGTACCATAGTTGAACTTCCAAGAGTCCAATTTTGAATTTTCATTCCTTTGTTTACTTGTTGGATGGGGCATAAAGTATCTCCCATGTGATACCTCAGTCATACAAATGAAACCAACACCAGACCGAATCCAGACCCAATAAACAATTACATCACCTCCAAGTGCAAACAATAGGTCCGTTTGGAGCCAGTCACGAATTGGTTTGGAGGTGTGATTGAGGTATTAGCCATCCTCAGAATACCGTAAATCTCTGTGTATAAGGCGCACTTTTTTGCCGCCGAAAAAAATTGAAAGTCGGGGGTGCGTCTTATACACAGGTACAGGAATATGCCTGGCAATGTCTCCCAGCTCAGTAATCAGTGTGTTGACTCACCACTCGGAAACTACAACAACACTCAAATTTGTCTGTCATCTTGGTTTGAAAGTAATCTTTCTAATAGATCTCAATATGTAGTTTATAATAATAATTCCTCAATTTTTTTTTATAACAAATGGTGTACCACAAGGTTCTATCCTAGGACCTATGTACTCTATTGTTTTTAATTTACATCAATGATCTTACACATTCTTCTAAAAACAACATTGTTACTATTACAACAACAACAAAAACGTTTTTTTTTTTTCTTTCTTTTTTTCTTTCTCAAAATAGGGGTGCCCCTTATACACGGAGATTTACGGTACACACTATTCATCACGGTGAATGTTGAAGAGTATACATGCATCTATATAATACTTCTATTTTTTTAATGAATGCTTAGTACATGTATGCTTTGGTTGACCAAAGGAACAGGAGACTGCAGCAGTCGACTTTTGTCACTCATCCATAAATGCAATTACTATAGAACACAGATACTCAAAACAATGTGGCAGTCAATAATTTCAGTCCCAAAATAAAGAATTGAAGCCCCTATAAGGGTTTTGCAAGCCTGAGTTATCTCAAAATATATCTGTATTAGCAAGATGAGTTTATAAAAGTATGTGCAAACTTTCAGATTAACATACTCAGTGGTTTTCTCACTATGAGTGAAAATTGAAGCATCACATTGTACACCACAAATGGGATGGATAAATCACTGCCAGTAGCAAATTTCAAATTTGAAAAGAAAAATGACTATAATTTTGCTGATAATAAATATTTTGCCACCATACCTTTAGGAAAGTGTTCAATTTAAAATGTTTACAACATTATGGCCCTTTTACAACTTTTGAGAATGTCACTACATGCAAATCCCTGCAAGGCCCTTTGATATATTAAAGTTTTCTAGCTCTTCAGTTGGCTTGATTCTGAACCACTCGCAAAATTCATGAACATTTCAGGCCGGAAAAAGTTTCTTGTTTTACACTGAATCAGGAGAGACTTACTTGGCCTTCATCGTCGGTCAGTTGCAGTTGACCAGAATCAGCGATCTTGACCTCTGCTCCGATAGGGACCTTCTTCAATGAATCTTTCCTAGGGTCTTCAAGCCACACAAAGTCTCCCTGTAATCAAAGAAAAGTAAGAACATGTAAAGAGTGGTGGTATCATGGTCTTGTGGATAAGACAGACTTTGAAGGACATGGCATAGGGGTTCAAATCCCTGCCATAGCACTAGTCAACTGTCCTTTGGCAAGAATCAATCTTCATTTGCGACTCTCCATCCAGGTGGAGTAAATGGATACCCATGCAGAAGGAAAAATTCCTTGGATGCATTGAGTGCTTATCATAGAAGCCAGGTTAAAGCTGGAGTGAGTTACAGTGAGACCTACTTGAACAAACACCTGTACAGAAAGACCACCTGCATAGAGTGACCATCCACCACTTGTCTGACAGCATTTTTTGTCAGTTTCTCACTGGAAAATGAAAATACCTTGAAAATAAAGACCACTTGTTTATTCTGATTTGGTCTTTATGTACAGGTTTCACTTTACATGTTCACTGTACATGTACTTCATTAGAGCTAAACAGGGAAAATATAATGGTAGTAATATATGAAAAACAAAATGCTGTGTAAAAATTTGAAATGCTGCATGTCTAAAAGCACTTTAAATATAATTCTTGAAAAAACATATCCTAAAAAAAAGTAGAATGATACAAAAGCAACAATTATTTAGGGAAAAATATGTTAATATTCATAAACTGAACGTTGTTGTACTTCTTGTTGTACTGAGAGAGATGAGACGCTTAATTGGCAGGCAATTTGCTTGAAGATGTCCTTGACGAAGCTGTTCATGTCATCTGGTTGGAGCCATAAGGGCATTAACTCTTTTAAACCGATTTGATCTTTTAAACTCACTTCTGGTTCCAAACAGACGTACATGTATATAGTATGTTATCATTCTACATCTAACAATCATTACAATGGTTCAGCTGAAAATGGCCAAATTTTAAAACATGTGATATCATTTTGTATACAACTTCCTCATTTATACTTAATGGCATCGTTACACAGTGCAGGTAGCTAAATTTTGCTCACACGATATGCATTCTCATGGAACGATGGTATTGTTATAATGTTTATTTTGCGTTCTCTTTCATTACAGATATATATAGCAAAATGTCATAAACCGTACATGTAAAGAAATATATAAACATTCTTAGAATACTACATGAACAATACATGTAATATGCATCTAATATATTTCTGTGTAAATCATATAATTCAAGAAATTCCAAACACATCATGAATATACTTTTGTCACTGTGACCGAATAGTAGAAATTCTCCCTAGGGAGTGGAGATGGTGCACACATTCTGTGCGTGAATGAGTCCAATGAACATGGTGATATAATATCTTGTTAGTGCTTAAAGATAATATTTCTTATTAACGGCTATATTATCCATTTTTTATTAATTACTAACAATATTTTCAAACTGCATTCTTTTACGGGAAAAGTAAGAGTGGTAGAATACCTTTAAAAATAAATATCTTGACTAATTTTGGAAAGGCCATCCAATCCAATATGTGAAAATACATGTATGAATTAATTGAACAAATGAAGTAAAATAGTAGACATCGATACTTTTAATAATTCTGATATTGGTGATACATGTATGTATATACGTAAATGTATACCGTTTTAATAAAATAGAAGGAGAATTGGAATGTCAGCCTCAAGTCAAAACAAAAATCTCACTTAAAATAAGTACAAGTAAAAACTTAATGTAATACATGTACCAAACATGAAGGATTACATTTTTTGTGTAATACTCTACTTTTCTACTTTTCTACTTTTGATGTATACTCCACTAAATATAGCATGTACATATCTACATGTACATGTAATACCTATCTCTTAAAACAAATGTCAACACTCAAACTACAGAATGGACTGTGTGCACATCTTAGTCTAGCGCCTCAGTTTAAACAGTGGGCGTGTGTCGGCTCAGGTCGGCCGGACAAGATTGAAGGTCACACACCTATTCTCTCCCTCTCTCTCCTCTTTACCTCTCTTTCTATTTATTGATCCCTCTCTCTTTCTCTCCCTCCTTCCCTCATTCTATCTGTCTACCTCTAGCTTTCTCTCTATCTCTCTCTCTCTATATATATATACACATGTATCTCTCTATCTCTCTCTCTATATATATATCCTCCTCTCTCTCTATATATATATATATATATATATGTGTATATCCTCCTCTCTCTCTCTTTCTGTCAATGGACCGATACCTTATGGGAAACCTTGCAAGGCATGGACAGGAAAACAGCAACAGGTGAACACGTCTTTTCATTGTGATTTTTTTCACTCTGCTGATGATAAACGATGTAATTGACCGGTTGCGTATAATTCTCTGAAATGGTTGAAATTAAAAGTACAAACTATCCTACAGTTCCACTGATGTTCATGTAACTTACAATTATTTAAGCCTACTATTCTCTAAGCCACTTTGGGATTGCATGTCCTACATTGAATATATTTACATTACAATTCATTCCGGTAGAAACACAATCGAAGATGAGACTGCAAAAAGTTTTTGATTTAAAACATTCTTTACGTACAGTGTACATGTATATATTTGTATTAGCACTTTCCATTATTTTCATCTCAGACAAGTACCGGTAAGCAAATTGGCAACTCCCCTGATCATTTAAGGCCTAAATGTAACATACCGGTACCCTTTCAGCCTGACCCCTATTGAATTCTTGTACTCTTTGCTAAGTATTGTCCACTTAACATACCCGTTCAGTATTTTGCTAATAAATATATTCTTGATGTAATTGCATACCGGTATCATGAAAATCCCTACAAGGAAAATTCATATTTTGATTTGATTTTGATTTGACTTTGCATATATTTAGGCAGAATGAGTCACCTGTTCTACCCTTAATAAACAATGGGCAGAATTTTACTGCGGATGTCAACAACACTTTTCAAAGACATTTAAACAAATGTCTACCAAAACATACAATGAAACAGTAGCTTTTGCACGGAGTACATACATGTACATGTACATGTATGTGCTCTGTCTCTGTATATTGATTTATTCATCATGTTGTGCTCCCTACTTACATGTACATCATCCAATGAGAGCTAAAAGGGCATTTAATCATTTACAATTACATCTAGAGTAGTAGAGTTAATGCCCTTTTGACTCGGCAGACAATATACTCATTAATGCAACTTCATACACTAAAAAATGAGAGATCATTTCCTGCATACTGTCTCAACTAAAGAGGAACAGTTCTTTGGGTAAAGAATAACAAAAGCACTCCGATATGAAGTCATCCATGGCCCAAGGGTGAAAGAAAATTCACACGTTTCTAGCAACGTCATTCTATCGACATTGTGTGGACACTTTTGCTTTATAACGCGACGTTTTGATCATGAATAGACGACTATCTAGCACGTAAATATTCGCAAGGTGTGTTCTGAGTGGGCATTATTATTGAGGGAGGCAGACCTTATACATATATTTATCATGAATCATTTGACAGGTTATTGTTGGGTTAATTGACATCCTGCTCATAATCCAGTTATCAAAGCCAAACAGACCAATAAAGTAGATATTACATATGTATTACATATTTATGTTGTGATACTTTCTTACAGTAGTGTAATAATTTTTCTTTGTATGTGTCGGTGTGCATGTAGTGGTGTTACATGTATATCCTCTTAGATATGTTGATGTACGTGTAAAGCGCATAGAGAATTTTAAAGTGTTAATTATTATGCGCTAAATAAATTGAAATTTATCATTATTACTATTATTCAAATATTAATGCTGTTCTAAATGTGGTAAGGAAAAGTAAAATTACTATTGTAAACTTGTATTTACAACATTCAGGGTTGAAACTGCATACATTACAGTTACACATTACAAATTTAATATACACACCATATAACATTAGAATCTTAGGTCTCTGATTGGTCAAAAGTACAGGTATAGTTAGACTATTGACTCAATCATCTCAGGGTATGATGACATACTGTGAACCACACCCTTGAAGGCATTGAACATTCCACTTTACCATCGTGTCTTGTTTTTCTTGTATTTCATCTGAAGCTTAGTATTCATAGAGTGTAATGTACATGAAGTAACAACAAAGTGTAAGGATTTGTGAGATTTGTGAATAAAAATATCTTCTTGTGTGAAAAATTATAGAAACACATAAAAATACTTTTGATTTTAAATTTGTAATTAATTTAAAAAACTAAAAAAGGGATACTTCCTTTGTCAAATTGCATGTCACACACTGGCAAGTTTGACCAGGTCAATGGAAATGCATAACAGATACCATGAAAACTTAGAGTCATTACTTTATTATACAATTTGGTTCAATTAATAGCAAAATTTCTTTATGCAATAATAATTAATTTGTTGTTCTTCTTAAAGTGACGGATAATTTTATAACAATATGTGTGAAGAATCGGCTTGCTTATAGCCAAAGGAGCCTGTCAGATTGTGAGTTTCTTATCTTAATCTATTAAAACTATGTTTTCGTGCTTTATATGTTATAGTTATGTATATCTTCTATTTGTATTGTCCACCCTGCCAATGACACACTTGTATTTTATATGACACTGTATCATGGACCTGTGTTTAAATGTTTACTTCTTTGTTCTTGTTGTTATGACTTATATCTCAACAACAACAAAATACATAAACTAGTTGTTACATTTGAATATTTAATACATAATACTGAAAAATAACAATGATAATTATTTAGTCTTGTAAAATTGTACGTACCTTTACGAGGATGACCATGGTGGCTGTGGGGCGGGTTCAAATCTAACGGGAAATGGTTCCTATTTATTTATTCATACAGGGGTCGTATCCGATCATGAGATCTGTAACAACAAAGATGAAAACAAGGATATTGATTAATTCAACTGTCAAACAACAACAACAACAATATTCTGTTCTGGTTTGCTGAGGGTTGCTTTGTAACAGAAATGAAAAAGATCAATGAAATATAAAATGTTTAAGTGATATAGTTTTGTAAACAAATTATTTTCAACTACCAGTAAATCATATTGACATTGCATGTTAATGCATGTCATCTCAATTCAAATTAATCTACATGTGCATTCAAGTAATTGTACAAAAAAAATACAGAAATAAATCATGACAATAATTCACAGAAATGAAACAGAAACTGAAACATCTACATGTAAGAATTAATCATCTCAATAAGTGGAGGTATTATCAAAAGTCATAATATAATACATAACTATACACCCATATACATAAATATATATAATAACATAATATATATATATAATTCAATTATACCAAATACCAGAATCTTGGGGAGATTAACTCATAGATTTGATTTATTCAAACAGATTAAAGACCAAATCATAGTACCGGTATCTAAAAAATTTCTCCTCCCATCGTCGCTCCACGCTCCATTTCACAAGAATTTCAGGTATTCAAAAGAATTTTCTTAATTGAATTTCTTTCAAAGAATATGTCAAGAGTCATACCTTTTCACTAACAGTTGAACGGATGCATTGCATAGATTGTTAGATAAGTAGTCATTCTAAAATCTATTGTGTACATGTGTAGATCTACACATTTACCATTCACAACATGTACAACCCATGGTAAATATTGTTATACTCCTATATATGTTCCTGGAAATATATACATGTACATATATTATATAGATATATTACATAGTATATCTATATATATTACAGATTAAACGGTTCATGAAGGAGTTCTAAGGGAAGCAGGACATATACAGGTCCTCACCATTTACTATCAAAACTCTCTCTATGTTATGTATCTCATGCTTACAAATATCTAAAGACAACCCTACGTAATGGCCCTCATCGGAACATATAAATGCTGATTTAAAACTAAAAATGGTTTCTCATGAAGGTTTCCTTTAGAGAAGAGGGACATTTTGATCAAAAATTTATGAGTATTATTATTTGAAGAATACTTAACCTAAAATATACACATGTTCAAAGAAGAGTATTACGGTACTTCAAGCGAGTACATGTACATTAGAGAAATAAAACTATATATGTTCTTCTCTCCAAAATTCATGTTTACTTTTCATTTATCTCAATAGCTCTCAACAAAATTCGAAATAAAAACCTGTGGGAGTTTATTAAATGGTAGATTTATCCCAATAGTTTTTTTTTCTAAGAGAGAAATGTGTTCCTGAGCACAATTTTGGCATTCGTTCACAAGAAAAATATTTAATAAATGTTTTCAAGTAAGCAAGAGCAAGAAGACAAGATATGAAATATACCTTTTGTTTAATGTAACTAAATTGATTAGATGTTTCAAGGAATGTTTCCCTCCATATGGTACAATTTAAGAGACTGAATATACCTGAATTTTTCCTGTCATGTTTAATATGATATCCCTTTTATAGCGAGCCATTTATTTCATTTCATTATCTACTCACCATGTACACATGCAATTCATGAGTTCAAAGGTCTATGATTATGTTTGATATATAATTAGATAGGCAGTAATCATTCCTCCTGAGCAAACAATCGACATTATTCATGGAAATATAACCGTCTTGCATTAAAGGGATGATTCTTCTCTACTTCCCTACAACAATGTTAGAAGATTTATTATCAAAGGTGTTTTGTCCTATACTAGTTAACAATTACATCCAAGATGTCAGTATACATGATTGATGAATGAGTAACATCGACAGAACGGGTAAAGCATCCATGAAAACAATATATCAACAACAACAACAAAGATTTTGCCTCCAAAACATATCTTTCCTGGACCTGCCATAACTATGTTAAAAATATCATAATAAGTTTCAAATGCAGTATGAAGCTGAAGTATCAAAAATCGAATTTGATCAATTTTAATCTGAGAAAAATGGCATTTGAAAGCGAAAATAAAAAGGGACTAAAAGAGGGACTTGGTAACTGTAACCTGAAAAAGAAAGAAGTATTACATTGTGGGATTCTAGTAGTGTTATTCTAATCAACTGACCAAAGAAGATGAAACAAAAATACAAAGATAGAACAAATATATTAGAGTGTAGTATGTTTTCTTTACAAATTTCAATTAATGCAGTATTTAAATGGTATGCATACTGCAATGGAATTTTAGACTTTGTTCGACACTAATGGTGCGTGCATGCGTACATAATGAGGGACATACATGTATTCTAATTGAATTTCATTAGTCCATTTTGTTGTGTTGATACAATGTAAATGGACAAATGGACATGTACCGTATATGAATACTGCACTTGCCATGAGCTAATTAAATGAAATTGCTGGAGAGTCGAGCGAATGCATTTAGGTTACAATTCAGGCCTGTTACAATTCCACAATGCCAGATGCTCACCTCCCTTTTTAATGATTTAAAAAATGGAATTTACCCATCAGTCCTATTACATGTATGTCCTCAATAACACTAGGTAATAAACCTTCCAAAGTTCCATGTGTTCCAATGTGTATTGATTCAATATGGTTTGTTTGTTTACATTTACATATCTGTAAACAAAAAATCTTAGACACCACCCAGTTGGTAAATAGATCCACAGATAAATTTAAGTAAATGAATTCCAAGGATTATAATCCATATTTTATAATACTTTTACACACACATTTTGGTAATCGTTAAAAAAAATATTTCAGAGAAAAACACTGCCTGTTTTCATTTCCTGTATAATGAAGACCAAGTTGTACTGTGAGTAAAGCCTTATCATGCATGTACTTTTAAAGTACAGTAAATAATAAACTGTAATTCATACAATTAACCTTTTTATAATTATATGAAATAATCATTTTATGTCATGGTGCAAAAAAATATAAAATTTACACTGTTAATTTAATATTAAGGCTAAGGATAATATATGGTAGGCTTTGGAGAAAACACATTTCTCCTACAATGATGGTAATGTCTGTCTAAACAGCTGTCTAAACTGCAAATTTGTTCAGCATTCTACTGATCATGTATCATGCACAATGATGTGTGGTGCCCTTGTTCAACAAGAAACATAAAAACATGAATTTTATAAGTACACATCTTTTGTGTCAAATTACAGATAACATCTTTTAGCCATCTATCATTTGTTCAAAACTGTATATACTGTATATAAGTTGAGAATTCATTCTGTAGAACAAAAATGAAACATTATCTACAGGTGTTTTTTGTGCTTTCTCTCTTCTCTCAATTATATTTCACAATTGAAAAGACTCAATTATTACCAGCGTAACCATTTTGCAAATTACTACAAAAATAACTGCTCATAAAATTACTCTTTAAAAGAGGTTAACCAAAAGGTGACAATAAAGCACTTACTTAAAGTTATTACCTGCCATTAAGGTTGTCAATTAAGCCCA
>JARBES010000116.1:15494772-15508895 GCA_030265145.1 Strongylocentrotus pallidus
TTTTTTTCCCTTTTTTCCCCCTTTTTTTTTTTTTTTTTTTTTTTTTGGGCCGCCCAAGGGGGGGGTTTAAACCCCCTAACCCCCCCCGTAGATCCGCGCCTGCTTTATACCAAGCATAACTCTGTCAGTTTCTGGCTGTGTCAGAGGACAGAGCAGCGTCGACCAGTAGACCTATATATACAGGTCCTCTGGAGTGCAGTCTACGGGTAGTCTCAAAGTTCAGACATTTTATTTCTATTACACGTATTAGGCCTATTAGGTCTACACACATGACGATACAAGAGTTTTTGTGTTTTGCTGCCTGCAAACTTGTCTCTGTTTTCTACATCGAACTAGCGAGCAAAAATAAAAAGGAGAGGGGGGGGGGGGGGGCAAAAATAAAGAGGTTATTTTTTGTTCATTCTTATTTTACTCAAAATTATTGTTGTGTTAATTATTTGGTATATTTTTCGGTAAATCTCTTTTGACTCTTGACGTTAATTCTCCTTCAACATAATCTCTGAACAATGAGACTCATTTCTAAAAACTGAAGTGCATGACACTCTGGTACGAGAGGATGTTTTTACATGAACATATTGACGTCACTCTGCTGGTCAGAGCAACCGGGAACTATAGTCGACAATCATGTCACAAAGCATCTGCAATTAATGGAAACACTTCTAAGAACACACCTAAAGTGCACTCATGCATGTGGAAACTAGTGTCCACCGATCTTGTATATAGTAAATCAGTCTGTCAATTATAATCAAGTGATTAAGAATATATAGCCTCTTGAGAGAGAAGGGGGAGAGACTAAGGCGGAGAAATGAGGAGAAGCCTAAGAACTGAAGAAGAAGAAGACGAAGAAGAAGGAGAATATACTGAAGTCCAACCCGCCCCTTCCCTCTAAAACTTCATAACAGTTTACTAATGATATCAAGTGATAAAATAATTGTAAAAAATAAATAAAATAAAAAATAAGTAGATCGAGTTAACCCTTTGTTTCTCTCCCCTTTTTCTTCTCTCTCAGGCTCTCTCCGACTCTCTCTCTCTCTCTCTCTCTTTCATTTTCCCCGCTTAATTCTTTCCATATTACATAAACGCTTTATGCCGAAAAGGAATAAGACCTAAATATTCTCCCTTCAGCTTCCACAATCATGTTATATCACCCCATCCCATCTCATGGCGCACTATAAAGCTTTCTCAAGAATCCGAACTACTTCTAGTAATTAATTGTTGTTGTTGTTGTTTTAGTCTTATAAAGGCGTGTGTCATTCAAGTGAATATTCACTACTTTAACTACTTTAATGTTGGTAGCCTCGTAAACTGTATTGTACGTATTACATTTCAAGTTCGAATTTTACTTTTACGCGGCTCTGACATTAAAACGTTTTAATTTTCATTTCACGGATTACATAATCGTGCCCTAGTTAATTGTGACAAAGATATGTCCGTATTTTCATGTGGGCCGATATATGGATTTATCTCATAAAGCGTTTTTGCTTAACCTATGAAGTCTTTTTAGGCCTACTTTTAAGTAGCCGTGAAGGAATTTGGGAAATATACTCACTGGTAGACTGGGCCTATATATACGGCTACTATTATTATAATTTAAATATCGTGCTACTAGTATATTGCGAACAATAACCAGATACAGATAAGAATTGTTGACAGCTGGTCACACCAATCTACTATAAGGAGAGTCCAAAATACTCCAATCAAATTAGTTTCTCTGCTTCTCATGATGTTATCACTAATCTATACTAAAAAGCAGTATCTTCCACCGGTATCTTCCACCTGTATCCCACGGCGCCACGGCCACAGAAAATCTAGGAGCATAGGAATTTATCTCATTGAAGAAGAAACAAAATAATTTGGTATATTTTTTATCACCTTGTATATTTAAATATATTATTATATATTTTTAATTAAACAATTCTTAAAAGTTGATTAATTTTTACTTGTACTTTTATGCTTTTGATATTAAAGTGTTATGAACGAGGTTGCGTAGCTATGCAACAGGCACCATGTTTGTCTACAAAACACCACCCGGTGTTTGTGTGGGAAAGCATCGTTAGGTACATTATTATGCACGTAAATACTCGCGGTGCGAAGACCAATTACTTGCACACTGCAACAACAACGCGTAACGCACGTAAACTTTACACGCAGGAGAAACTGTGAACGTACCACCCACAAGTGTTGCTGAATTTACAACTTCACAACTCTTTAAATATTAGATTTACATCAACATGATGCGATCAAAGGCATCGCCAAAAGGCAACGAGAGGAAGCTGAAGGCAGAAGGATTTACTACAAAATCCCGGATGAAAAATGCTGTTGTTGTTGCACCTCCAGCAGCGGGAGCGTTTGCCGAAAAACCACTCTCACAAGGAACAAGTTTCAGGAAATTCTACAACAGAGGAGATTTCCCAATTGCATTAGAACACGACACAAAAGGAAACAAAATTGCATGGAAGGTGAGTTCTAGTAAAGTTTGTTTTTGTGAGGATGGGGGGAATGGTGTGTGTCTGAACAAGATGGATGGTCATGATTGATGGTTATCCGGACAGATGATTTCAAACAGTAGACTAATTTCAAATGAAAATGGTTAACAAATAACAAACACATGGAATATTTCATAAATATTGACTGTAGTGTAGGCCTAGATTAACTCCAAAGGCGTCAGAGCTTAGGAAAACGATTCAAACAACGGGTTGGGTAACATTTTTTGTACTCCTCTGGAGTTGGAGTCTCTGGGTATCCATTCAACCACTTGAAATTATAATTTGAAGAAGTCTCCGATGGGGAAAAAGGGTGATTCCTCGTCCTAACCCAATTCATCTCATGTTGTATACATTGTCGATTCAACATAACTGGACCTATTCACCTAAATTATTAAAGAAGCCAGAGAAAACGGGCGAATTCAGGTAAATATTGCCATCCAACTGCAGTTCTATTGCTTGGGCAGGAAAGGATTGAATGAAATTTTGTTTCTTTTCTCTTTTAGTTTTAGTTAGTCAAGAGACAAGTGTCTATCCTCTGCTCAAAGTCATGATGGGCTTAGTTAATCCTCTGTTTTCTCTGTTAATCAATCTTTTCTTTTTTCTTCCCTCTTTTACTTCACAGGTTGAAATTGAAAAGCTTGACTACCACCACTACCTGCCAATGTTCTTTGACGGACTCTGTGAAACAACACATCCGTACGAGTTCTTCGCAAGACAAGGGGTTCATGACATGTTGGAGCATGGCGGTTCCAAGATTCTTCCAGTTATTCCACAGCTCATCATCCCCATCAAGAATGCATTGAACATGAAAAACAGAATGGTGGGTACTGGTTCCCATGACATACATGTAGATGATGGTTTTTATTGTTGTAAAAAAAGGTTACATGTGTACCGTGTGTCTGGACAGGTTGGCTATCCTGACACAGTTAATTTGTAGAAGTTAACATGCAATATTTGATCTTATTTTAACAACATTATAAAGGGGAATTGTTTACGTTGGTTAGTGCGATTTGATGTTACAGCTTTATTTTTGTTTAGCATCCAAACACAACTCCATCATTTAGTTCACAGAGACACCGATACATATTTAATGCATTTTTAGGTTGATGGTGCTTGCAAAAAAACAGCAGTAACTCAAGACATTAGTTTTGAAAGTATTAGGGAAGAAAGTCTGCACAACTCTAATGCAACTCAGTTCTCTTGATATGAGCAATTGTATCTTGGCCTAATGTCGTAGGAATTTCAATTAAAAAAAAAATATATATAATAATTTAAAAGTATGTTGTGTTCAAGTATCCAGTACAATGTAACTATAACAGTACCAATTTACGAAGTGAAATTTACATCTGTAAAATGTTGTTAATTGACTCTTGCTATCTTGTGATTCATATTCACAAACTTTCATCATTTTAAAAGAAAATTAGCACTAACACAAGTTAACGATACCTTTAATAATTTCCTGAATGTTGCCTCTGTTTGTTTTTGACAGGTCCTATGCACAACGTTAAAGGTTCTGCAGCACCTCGTCGTCTCCGGTGAAAATGTCGGCGAAGCTCTCGTTCCTTACTACCGACAAATCCTCCCCGTTCTCAATACCTTCAAGAACAATAATCTGAACTCCGGAGACAGCATCGATTACGGACAGCAGAGGAGAGAGAACATCGGTGACCTCATTCATGAAGTGCTAGTAGCGTTTGAAAAGAAGGGCGGCGACGATGCATTTATCAACATCAAGTACATGGTTCCGACGTATGAATCGTCAGTGCTCAACTGATGCTCTGATAGCTCATGATCAAAGAACTGTGATACTTTTCTTGACTTTCACGTCTTGGAAAAGAACTGTGTAAATTGTAAATTGATTAGATATTTATATTTTGTTCAATGTCCCATGTATATTGCCCTTGCATATATCTCCTTTATTTTCTTTCCCTATTCTACGATGTATACGTTCTTAGAATTATCTTCATATGTTTTCCAAGAGCCTTATCTTCATATGTTTTCCAAGAGCCTGAGGTATCTAAAAGCACAAAGCCTTCATATTTGTTGGAAAAGTAAAACTATGCTCAAATTCTTTTGGTGCGAGAACAATTCTTACAAGTTTGTTGGAAAGAACAATTAAAATTGAACAATTTTTTTGATATGTATACTTTGTCAAGAAGTTTTGTGTTCATCAAAAAGTGGAATTGAATGTGCCTATTTGAATACATAACTTTTGAAGTTACTTAGACTTTATCAAAATTGAAAGATGTTCCTCTGATACATGGTCTTTATAGCCTCATGTTCAGGTATTCAATCAAGATTGTATGGATTATTTTGCGCCTTCCTCGTTTCATAGTTTCAGATTGGAAAATCGCTTACTGGTATACTTCAATTGAGTCTGTTTATTTACTGGATTTATAGTGGTATTCTCTCTCTCTCTCTCTCTCCCTCCCTTCCTCTCTTCCTCTCACTCTTTGTTTCATTTACTTATTTTCATGTATCTATTCTGGTCTTATCTTGTACAGATTGTATGAATACATGTGTAGTACGGATAATGATACTTTGATTATGCAATTGGTAATTTAAAACTGACTTCATTGTTCTATATAATTGTAATGTTATGGACAGTTGCTATTGAGTTCGACAAAAAATGCACTGTTTTGAAACTGCCATTAATTACTTACTTTACAATGGTATGATATGATTGGTTGTCTGCATGCAGGCCTTTATGACTTTGGGACTGAAAAATTCAATGTTACATGTTTATAATTGAAAAAAATCAAGCTTTTTCTCATGTTGGGTTCAGATGAATATTTTTTTTAAAACTTTGAGAGATTTTATACAATACTCTAATGCTTTTACCATTTTTGCCTGATAATGCCTTTATTTGCAATTGGTATCTCAAAAAATGGTATTCATTCACACACAGATCGCATTGTGCGTGACAGGTAGAATGATGTATGCCTGAGGACTTCTAGTTTTAATATATCAAGAACTACTCTGCCAGCATTCTTCTTTCTACTGCACGCATAACAATTGTAAAGACCTGCAGAGGCAGCCAACAGTTTATATACTGACATAACTGATATATTGTTATTGTGATTAGAAGTGTAGTGGAATAAATGTCACCATCATTTGCATTTGTACTGTCAGTATTTTCTGTAATGGGTAGGAAAGTATCTTCCATTTATTCAACATCAAACAATGTCTGTTTGTAATATTCAAGTGAACAAAAATGAATTGGTCTTGTCAATTTTATATATCATATATATACTGTGTAGCTTGTTTAAGACTATGCAAATTACTAGATCTGTATGTTTCATATTCCGTCCACATACGGATCACCGTCCAGTGAACATAGTACTTTATTTCTTGACATGAATTTTCTTCTTGCATTTTACTTACTGATCAAAATTGTGTCCAACTAGAATAAGTATACCTGTTGAAAACAACACCAAATAGTGTCTATTTTCATATGCCATTCACATAAAATAAACTTGCAACAAAGAGTGTGTTGAGTAATACAGTAATAAATGCTCTTTTGTGTGTAGAAATTGTAGCCTGGTATTCAACTTATGTGTACATGTGCCATATGATGAAATTCTACCTTGTCTTAAATTGTCAAGAATGATTTTACCCGAGTCAGAATTTTACTGTCATCGTTAAAGATTGGAGCAGCAATTTTGTCAGTTTTATCCATTAAATAAAATTCTACGTAGTAATAAAGTATGTATATAAATACAAACAAAATATTGAACAAAAACATTATGCAATGTTTTCTATGGTATTGTGTTGGATGATGTACGAAATAAAATGTTTTTCAAAATTATCAGATAATGTGTCGATTTTGTTTATTTGTGTGTGGTTAATAGTTTAGCAGGAGTGTTGGAGAGCCACAAGGGTGTTAGCTCCTGGGCCCCATTTCACAAGACTTGTCATCAGTGACCAATGACAGTTTTTGTTATAAGCTACTGAAATCCTTGCTTCTGATTGGTTATCAACAGATTTGTCACTGATTTTTGTCAATTGTCATTGAAAAAAGGCTTTGTGAAATGGGTCCTAGGTCCCTGTTCTTTGACACATCCATCTGGCTCTTGACAGATTACAAGTAATGTGGTGAGAGGGTGTCGTCCTTGACAGTGATGTTCCTGTACATTGCAAGTGAAATTTCATTTCACTAAAATTCATACCTTTCATGGAACTAAAGTCTGTATGAGACATATTTCATAGCACATAGTTATGAACATGTTTCAATTTTATTTTGATGCATTATGGCTGCTTGTCTTGTTCATAAAAAAGGAACTTTTTTTTTTGACAGTGTAAATTTTCCCCTTAAACTATACCAAAGTTTTGCACATACAGTGCAACTGCTGTGTACAAAAAGACTTTACATTCTGTCCATTAAAATCCCGTCTTCTCCCAGTATCACCGTCTCTCTCTCTCTCGTTCTCTTGCCATTTATTGTACCCTTCTTCCATAACTGTCTTTTGCCCATCCCACTGCTCCCTTTTTTTTTTTTACTGGTTTCTTTTTTCTCTCTCTCTTTCACCTATTATTTCTTCTTTAACTTCTTAAAAATTTTCTGTTTTGTGATCACATAATGTATATTTGTCATTTTACACTTCTTTGTTATGTTTAATTCTGCTGTAGTTCAACCAATGGAAACAGAATTCCTATTTTATGACAGATGAATCAATAAATTAAAAATACATTTTCCTCCTCTTTCCCTCTCTTCAGCTCTCTTTCTATTCTCTCGCCTCTTTCTCCCTATCCTCTCTCCCCCCCCCCTTTTATATGATTTTCTTTTTTCTCTCCCCTTCTCTTCTTTTGCTTTCTCTTTCTGTCTCTCTCTCTTCCATCTATCATTTTCCTCCTCTTTTTTTTCTCTCCCTTCTTCTCTTTTTCTCTCCCCCTTCTTTCTCCTATCCCCTTCTCTTCTTTTGCTTTCTTCTCCCGCCCCCCTTCATCTTTTAGTTCCTCACTCTCTCTCCTCTTTTTATCTCTCTTGTCCCTTTCTCCTCTTCCACTTTTGATTTCCAACCTTTTCCTTCATTCACTTTCCCCACCTCAATGTCCCCAGCCTCTTCCCTGTTCCGGTCCTCTTCTTGGAGAACCTCCACCTACCCAAGCACAGATGAAAAGGGTGCTTGCACATTTTGACATAGTCCAAGGACTTGCATTACAGATACCAATTAATTACCAAATTGAAAGAATGTAGACACAGGAATATAATTTTGTGTTTATGAATTTTTTTAATCATATTCATATATTTATTTATTTACCTATTTCGTTTTATTTCAACAGGGTAGCCACATCAGTATTTAAAATACTGTTAAACTTGGGGCCCCTGTATAAGATAAGAATATATATAAAGAGTCTTAAAGACATACACTTGAAAACATCATTACATGGTGAATAGTGAACATGATATACCAGAAAGAATACAGATAAAATTTCAGATGTAAATGTTAACTCAGCAAGTAAAAACAAAATCAAGAGAATTATACATAAACAAATTTTGAAAGCAAATCCTTATATCATGGTAACAGAGTGTCTAAACATAATTATACATAATTTGTAGTTCTATATTTACGAAAATTGTATTGGAAATATTCACATAAAATGTGAAATAGACAATTTGACTACATAAATAAATCATCAAATTTAAAAAGATATATGCATATGTACTGATAACACAATGAAGTGGGAAGCTGAGGGACCCCCTACCCCAACACACACACACACACATGTGCACATTGTAGCAAGTTTCCATTACAAAAATGATATGATCAGCTAGGAAAACAATGTTTTTTTAAGGGGGGGGGGGGGCTTTCACTAAGAGGAAATGAAGGGGTAAAAATTCATGAAGGATGGGGTTCCCTCAAACTCCCCAACGATTTATAGCAGAAGAATCGTATACTAGAAGAAGTCTATATAACTGTTGTCACTGTATATAGGAATTATTTACAGTTTAGAAGATGGATGAGTGAAAATCTCTTCTGTTAAAAAAATGCATAACATGACCCTATTTTAGAGTTTTGAGACAAAAGTACATCTTGTTATATCATACAGTATTATAGATGGCACATTTGTATTTTACCCTGTCCAACTGTTTCCTACCGAGAAGAATGTGAACACTATGAATGGATAATTTGAGTAGAGAATGAACCTCCTTTTACAGATGAAACATTGCCAATAGGAGAATCCCCATTTTCCACAACTTTCTTGTTTTTGGTGCTTTTTTTTGTGAGCCTTCTCTCCGACGACGTACCATAATGGCAAGATACACAATAACAGGTAGGCAATAATAGTGTGACATGTTCAACATTTAAATACACTCATGTCCAAAGAGCTAATTTTTTTATTCTTAAAAGCAGTGACATTTTGTGTAGCATCTGGACATCAAACTCTTGTCTTCTCTCTAAATTGTGTTAGAAACTTGTTCCAAATTTATTGTATTCACCTATGCAATCCATGGATATTTGTTGGAGTTGCAAGTAGTGGTCATTACAGTAGAGTGAATTTCATTTCATTTCATTTATATACTAGTTTGTGTTTCTTCAGTCTATAACAAAAATATATTTACATGTTCATCGTCAAAGAATACTATAATACACAATCAGGGAAGACTGGACAATTATTTGTAAATGATTTTTTGTTTGTTTAAATGGCAGAGCGAAATATACCATGATTCCCTTCACCTTTCTCTTTCTTATACAGAAATGTAAATATGACTGAGGGCCATTCACTTACCAGTAAAGCCTTATTCCCAAATTCAGCAGTAAACCCCAGCGTTTTTTTTCTTCTTCATTTCAAATGATGATGTAAAGTGTAATGCACTTTAAATGTCCTATCTTATAACACAGAGCTAAGTAAATAATGAATATGACCTTTGTTGCGTGAAGTTGCCGTTTATTTACATTTTTTAAATAACACAGTTTTTTTTTTTTTTTACTATACTGGTACATTGAAATATGTTACTCTGTCAGGTAAGCACCATTCATAAATGTACTAAATTGTACGAACCCTGAGAATCTATGAATGCCAAAAGACTTGGAAGAACTCTGATGATGTACGTATTTACCCTAACCATGAATCCTACATACCTCACCTTAAAAAACCCATAAAACCTTCAGTACCCCTCTCAATTTCAGTATAAAATAGTAAAATCAATACACGACAATAATATTTGAGGTCATTTAGATATCAAAGAGTGATTATTATTATTCTACTTTAATTTTATTACTACTCTTATGAACGGCTCACCTTCATAACAAATAGGTACTCCCTGTCAGCTCTGTTTGAACGACTGAAAAATTAAGGTCCATATTGAGAAAGGGGGGGGGGGGGCGAAGGGTTCAGGATTTGGGAAGCTTTTTCATTGAGAGTGTATTTAAACTTGCAATATCTTTTTATATAATCAATTTTGAAGGTTACATTTTGGCTATAGCGACATGGAAAGTATTACTGGTAGTAAGTATTAGTACAGTCAAACCTGTCTAAAGCGACCGCCCAAGGTAAACACAAAAAGTGGTCTTTGTAGACAGGTTCCTTTAGTACATGTGTCAATGAGAGACAGGTGGTCATAGGTGGTCATAAAAGCAGGTTTGACTGTATCAGTTTATGTCGCCTATTTGTCTCGAATACTTTTTTTCTCTTCAGTATTTGATTTTTTTCCAATATTAAAAAAAATATACTGTTCAGTCTTACTACATTACAATGGGATCATCCAGACAGGTATTCAGAGGTAGCCTGGCCAGACTTGCAGCCAGCACGAGCTACACATGGAAGATGAAAGTATCTGTTGAAGATCTTTATGCAATGAATATATATATAGTAGTGCCCTGCCAGAATCTTTCCTGTTTCAGTTGCTTTTCTTCAAAGTCTTTGCTTAATATACATTTTTCTTTTTACTAGCGTTACATGGACACCATATTCATTTAACATTACATAAACGTTAGGTCCGTAATATTGATTAACCATGAAGCTGAACATAGTTGGCAACGCTTTTATGCAAAACTCAATTTGAGCAAACATAGTTACAGTTGATAGGAGACATAGTTTCTCACTTCTGGTATGTCACAAAAAGTGCCCCAACTTTCTGGACAGACTCATATTTAATTCAGAGGTTATTTTTCTCAACCCAGCTGTTCCAGCCACCTGGATAATGCCTGGCTCTGTAAAATGAAACAGGAGAAATAAAACAAATGAAATGTTTACATATGAGCTCTACCATCCAGGCACACAACAGTTTTGGCATAACACTGGAAAAATCTTACTTTATAAATTTAAATCAAAAAAAAGTTTCTAGCAATTAGTGTCTAATGTGTCTTTTTAATCCATTGTTTTTACAATAGCTTTTAAAATAGAAGTGAAATGTTTATATCAGCCCTACCATCTGGACACACAACAGTCTTGGCATAACTCTAGAAAATCTTGCTTTATAAATTTGAATTAAGTTTTCTTAATAGCAAGGTAGTGTCTTTAAGATCCATTGTTGTTTTTACATGGTTTTTAAAACAGCAGTTTACGTGACCAAGTTGCAGAATGATCATGCATACATGTAGAATGCCTTTGGCTAGACATTAACCTGCATTTGCCATTCTCCACCCATGTGCAGCAAATGGTATCTGGTTAGTAATTCATTCCGGGGTTAAATTTATTATCCTGGGCTAAAGCCAGGATAATAATACTTTTTAGGTGCCTTGAGCATCCTCTGGGATGGATATGTGGGCAATTAGTTAATACTATTACTAACTCTTTAAATATGTATCACACAAATAATCTCCCTATCCCAACTCGTATTTATGATTGATTAGATATACCAAATGCTTCAAGGATATTTCATCATTTCAACTGCAAGATCGATCTATACTAATTGAGCTAATCAAGATCAGAAATGGGTAATTCTACCCCAAAATTGTGTTGCATAAGCCACAAAGCTTATCTTTCCGTCCATTGGTGCACCTTTTTGAGGGGGAGGGGGGTGGTGAAAAATTGCGTGTGTTGCTAACGAGCGAAGAAAGCAATTGAAGTATTGAAAGAACTCTTACTTGGTGTATCCAAATTCTTTTTTTGCCATCTCCAATACTATCAGACTGCGCCTTCCACTGCGACAGGTGAAGACGACATTAGATCCATCAGGGTTTGGTTTCTCCAAACCATACTTCTCCTTGAGTTGATCTTCAGGTAAACCCAAGGCTTCCTTCAGCTCATCCACTAAGAAAATATTTATTTTTTAAAGGGAAAATAATTTGAGGAATTGACAAAACTTCATTTTTTTTTTTTTTTACAGAAATGATATTTTATGTAATTATTTTTGTTAAATATCAGTAGGGTAGCTTCACAGGCAAAATCACCTTATTGAGTGCTAGAAACGAAAAGTAATGGAGATGGAAACTTCACATGCATAGTTAAACAGAGAAGAACGCCATTGGTTTTGTAAGAAAAACATACTATGGAAAGCATCCCTCTTTTAGAGTGTTGAAGGAATAGATCTCCATCATACACGATGCTACATTACAACATGAACAATAATATTATGCAGGAAATTGGCACTCATACATGTATGTGCCAGGATATCTGGTGTGACCTTGCACTACAAAGGTCAAAGTCGGATGTGGGGGAAATACGTATACAATGGCACACAGAAGCCCTATAAGTTCAAAGCGAAAACTGTTTAGGGCGATTCCATGCAATGTCTCTTCTACAACATGATGTGTTATACATTGATTTCACCCCAAAATGAAAAATCTCTTCAAATGGTTTTGATAACGAAAGAACCAATACACACATGAAATTGTCATATCTCAGAGGTTTTTCAAATTTTGATGAAATTAAACTAATACAAAAATATGAATCTTTGAAATATGACACCACTAAATCTAAGCAAATCTCAAATTGGCAAATTTGGTCAGTGGATTGTTGACATAGTGATGGACAACTCACAGACAAGTCAAATGGGACACGCTGCATAGAATCCCCAAATTTTAGAATATATCTTGTCTTATTCTCAAACTTAAAGGTACTCAGCAAACTTATTTTATTACGTACATGTACATATCAGTATTTACTTATCAGTATTTCGTTACTTGCATAATTCATTTGTTCTATTATACATATATTTAATACTGTATGGGCTATATATGTCATTATAATATGTGGATATTTGAGTGGAAAATAAATTAAATCAAAATCAAAATCAAAATCAAATCAAATATTGGGACTCACTAGGAATATGACAAGCCCTGTTCATCATTCCTGCTGCCTCTACCTCATCAGCTCTTCTGACTTCAATGATGAGAGCTCCTCCATTCTCAACTAGCTTCACCATCTCGTCATGGTAACAGTTCCGAGGGTCCACCTCTTCCTCAGTCGAAGTGGACATGTTCCCCTGAGACATTATACCTCCAGCTAGAATAAGAGTGAAGAGAGACAAGAAAGTGAAAGCTTACCCATGGTAAAGTCCAAGGTTTTTGGTTATTTTGTGTCCAAAAACGTTTCTAAGTAGAGTTATGAATATAGGTAGACATCAAATATGTGTCATTTCACTCCATGTTTGGTTTGCTTCAATCTCTAGTAGGGCTATTTACTTAATAATAATAATAAAACAATGCTTATAAAGCGCTTTTCATAATCATCAGGTTTACAAAAAAGAAAATCTCAGATGCGGGGACAAAATATTTTGAAATTGCCCTCATCCATTGTAATAATATCTGTTTGAGATGATATGTCTTGAAAGAAAAGACTACCTTTAAAGCTTATCTGCACTAGTTTATAGGAGGGATTAGAACACACTGCAAGGTCACTGCACAGGTGGTTATCTCATCAACTCAGCTCTCAATTAACATAGGAAAAAGAGGATCATGGGGGACCAATGGTCACCGATTAGGCATTGTTTTCTATATAGAGGGAGAAAGTAGCTATAAGTAGGACATTGTGGCTTTAAGTTTAATATATCTGTAATCTGAGAGATCTTGTGACATGACCTGATGACTCCCAACCCATGCAGTGACTCTACGTGCCTGTTCAAATAAAAGACACAAATGTTATCTTTTTCGCATTGATGCAAAAAGAGAGGGAATGGAAAAAAGTATGTAGTCATGGTGTTGACACTTCTGACATCATATTGATGTCTTGTAATATAGTAATTTGATCTAGTTTCCTGAACCAACTGACAATTTAAACGCTTCACAGAATTAACCTAAAATGGGATTAAAATTAAATAACAATTCTTGACTATTGCAGTGCAGATTCTCCAGTTCACTTGGGAAAACCTACACTAATAGAATAACATCACAGAGTACACAGACTAACGTAAATAAAGATTAACCCATACAAGATGAGAGAAGTCTACACATTTAATACCCCCTCGATCCCTTACCCGGCTGAAGAGCTCCAGGTAGACCTAAATTGCTTGTCAAAGTTTCATTGACTTAAAGGTAAAGACCAGTAATGGAAACGCCCCAATTTAAAAAAAATGAAATGGAAGCTCTTATTTTACCAATCATGTGAAAGAATATGTTTTGACTAATACATGCATGATAAAAAAGTTGCCAGGAAACCGCCTAATAATTGATAAATTTGGTAAATTAGTTTATCTATTGGACTGTGAGAGATAAACGCACATGTCGCGCACGTGTGCGTAGTCCCATATAC
>JARBES010000116.1:15551450-15562259 GCA_030265145.1 Strongylocentrotus pallidus
TATAAGGAGGAGAATATTAATGGGGCAGAATGTGAACGAAAACAAGGCAATGACGAAGGTTCGTCATTGCAATAATGTACTGTAACTGTGGTAGTTAATTTGCACCATTTGCATACAGTACTGTGTGCATCGGGGACGGTTAGCATTAGGACTGTGGCAGTTTTTAGAAATATGTTTCTATGATTGATTGAATAATGCCTATGGTGTGAAAATTTGACTGGTGCTCTTGAAAACAGATGGGGTTGGGGTTTGCAGTGCTCTAGCTATTTCATATCTTTATATTATTCGTACATTTAAAACAAAATTGTATCTGTATCTCAGCTGCCCTTTTATCTGTATGAGTATTTTGTCGTAGGTATTAAAGAAAGTAATTTCTCTTTATTTATCACTGTAAAAACACAGTTTTTATACACTTGTATTATATAAAAGTTTTTTTTTCTTTTGTTTGACATTGGGTATTGAATTGGCTGGCTTGATGCTTGATATTGTTTAATATAATTAGTTTACGGTACAAGCCAGTCAAATCGATCAGGAAAAATTTCTTTCAGCATTCAGTACAGCCAGCCCTGTTTCCACTTAGATTCCAATGCACGTTTGATGATTTATTTCTACAGGTACCCCACTGAGTATGTTAATATCCTCCTTACCAACCAACACACCAAGTCCTGCCAAGACATCCACAGTTGAACAAAGGTCGAAACAGCGGAGAAAGAGCTTCCAAGTTAAGGATGCTGACAAAGGAGGGAAGGTTGATCAGTGCGATGGTGAAGGGAGGAATGCTCAAGGAAAGAGGAAGAGGGATGAGGATGCAGGATGCAACCAGGAAGATGCCAATGTTGCCAAATTCAGAAGAGGAGGTTAGTTTATGAATCAACGTTATCTTGTCTGTTCCTACCAATCTCTAAAATGTGAGAGGAATACATTTTCAAGAGCAAAATCTGATTTATATAGTGCATTTATAATGATTAATCTCTCTGCATGATTGCAGTCATTTGATACACATGCAATTTTGTAAGATTATTTATATCAGATATTTGCCTTTCACAGACTACACATACAAATCTCGACATTACACTTAAACACAGAATATATCAAAGAATCTATCTATCTACATGTATCTAAGTATCTTCTCCAAGTTCGGAGGTTGATTGCAACATCTCTCCATTTCACTCTATCTTCTGCCATTCTGGTGCACTCTTGCAGTTTTAGTCCACTCCAGTACCGGTACTTGACATTTCTCTTCCCAGTTGATTCTGGGTCTCCCTCTCGGTCTACTTCCTTCCACTCTTCCTTCCAATACATCCTTTAAAGCCCCACTGTACTACTTGTAGCTACTTGCTCCCTCTATATATAAAACAATGCCTAAGCGGTACCTGTTGGTCCCCCATGATCCTCTTTTTCTTATGTTAATTGAGAGCTAAGTTGATGAGATAACCATCGTCAGTGACCACGCTAATCCCTCTAATCCCTCCTGGATAAACTAGTGCAGATGAGCTTTAAGAGGTTTTGGTGCCTTTTAACATGACTAAAGTATTTGATTTTTCTCTCCTTAACTAATCCTACTAGTGCAATTTGTTTACGCCCCGCCATGTGCAATATCCCTTTGTTGGTTTTCATTCGTTTCCAGGATATATATCAAAGAATAAATAATAGAATTTAGAAAGAAAACAAAATGCAATGGGGAACAAAAGTAGACAATGGAATTTGCATCCAGAGACATATATATATATATGTGTGTATAAATAAAACAGTAGAGGGGTCAGCTCCCCTCATGATAAGAATTGGTTTGTTCTTAGCGATCCGGGATCAAGTTCACTTCCGAAGAGTTTAGTTACCTTTTTCCACCGCTAGTTTTCACCAAGGCCATAATTTTTCCATCATGTGTCCAGGCAGACTCCATATTGGAAGACTGATATGTTTTCTTGTACAGACTTGCATTTTGTGTGGTCAAATCCTCTTGCAACGTGATTCCAGTATTTTTTCAACTTCTTGCGTGCCTTGATGATTTTGTTGAGTTTCCGATAGGTACAGAATTTGACAATGATGGACCGCGGCCGTTGTCCAGTGCGCTTCCCAGTGCAATGAGAACAGTCGATATCATCACTTGTGAAGTTTTGTGATAGGTGTCTTCATTAGCATTTTCTTGAACACCAAAAATGTGCAATGATGAACGCCTTGAGTACTGCTGTAGATTGTTTGTTGCCATCTCTAACTCCTGAAGTTTGTTTCCCTTCTTCTGTAATTCTTCCTCTACCTTCTTTAAACTACGTTCCCTGTTTTCTATTGTAGTTTCCCAGATGTTTGATCAGCGATTTCTTTTGCAATAGATCTAGCAATTTCTTTCATCTGTTGCAAGAATTCGTCTGTCTGAAATAATTCAATGATGACCTCACTTACACTTACAGTGCTCACTGAATTTGAACGAGTTGAAGGCCTAGACATTTCAATAACAAATATGTGATGTCTATTGTCTAATCTGATGAACAGCGACTAATAAAATAATCATTGATTTTCCTTTCAGTGTATACTATGAATTCGGCTTATTATTTCTCTGTAAAGTAAAGTACAATCCATTTTGGTCTGGTCTTAAGTCTTAACCAAAACTTATCATCAAGATACCCCATACCTTAGAGACACTCAATCTTGTTAGATGGCTCCAATAATTCACATTTCTGGCTATACTATTCCAGAACAGGGGATGAGGCAGCCGACACAGAGGAAAGAAGCTGAGAATAATTGTGAAGAAATCAAGAAAGATCCCAAAGATCTTGATGGCATGATAACAGGACTGGAGAGAAGCTATTACATTCTAAATGCTTGCTATTCAAGGACTGTGGGACAGACTTTACTAAAACACGGTGAGTCGTTAAGAAAAATCTCAGTGTTATATGATGGACCACTTCTCTACCAATATCAGTTCATAGATGCAGGCCTGATAAGTACCCGATTTAAATCGGTTTCCTGATTATTTTTTTTTCCTGATTTTTTAAAAATATTTTTTTATATTGATCTTTTTTAAATTTTATCCTGATCTTTCTTACTCAAAAGGGGGAAATTTTTTGATGCCATTTAAAAAAAAAAATTTACTCAAGGGAGTTGGGAAAAAAAATGATTGTTCACATATACCATTGCAAATTGTGATGGTTTACCATGAGATTTGTTTTCAGCGTAATTCGCTTCACGTTTTTGTAGGACCTTTGCTGCATGTAGTTACTTTCTTAATCCCCACTTTCCATTCACTAAGTACACAAAAATAATGCTGCAATTTACTGCAACATATATGAACAAGCCTTTATGAGGAAAATCTTTTAGGCCTAATCCTTTAGATATGATGTACCACACTTATTTGATTGATGATTGCTATGCTTTCCATTTCTCTCAATAGTCAAATACAGTCTTCAACCCTGCACCCAACAATTTACCTCATCCTAGCACCATAATAAATGCCCTGTTGCACTGTAAAGCCAATATCTGGGATCATGTGCTGTTTTGAATTAATAATGGGTTTGGTATGATGGTTTGTTGGTTTGATGGTTTGTTTTAACAGACTGCTAAGAAAGCATGTGTATGCTGGTGAGTAAGCAACCAGGGCACCGATGGCTTAAGTCCTCTTTGAGGGACTTGATAATGAGGATTAATGCCTTGCCAGAGGGGACTAGCGCGTCAACTTGGTTTCGAACCCGCGACCTCCCAGTTACGAGACCACTGCTCTACCACTGAGCCATCAGGCATAGCCCTTTAACCTAATTGAGAAAAAAATCACTACCAAATCCCTAATCATTCATCATTATGATCCTATGATGGTATGACATACATCTACAACTGTATTATTAAAGTTAAATCTGTTCTATTCAGATCTCATTTCCAAGCTACCTGCCTCAAACAGCGGTGCCCAAATGCTGACGCAACACATCTTCAACTCTCCTCACAGTAGTGCAATGGCCCCTGGGAAATATGACAAGACTGTAAGTTATGACGGGAAGGGAAAAGGTGACATTGGCCTGCAAGGAGATGACAAAGGCAGGAAGAAAAAAAAGGTTAGATATGTCGTGAGACTTGATCAGAAGTTTGATTTTATATTTCACTCCTATATTCCTAAGTTCCAATATCCCACAGTTTTCGGATACTCCCATAGGTGTACGAGGATGGGGTGGGATGAGGGCTTCATTTGTAAAGTTCCGATAAGAGGGCAGCTAGGTGCCAGAATATCCATCATATATGGGCATGAGATGCCCAAATAGTCTTATATTCTGGCAGGAGGTGCCCGGATATGTTATTTCTTTAATTTTAACCACAAAGAACATTTTGCAGGAAATTTAAAAACTGAAAAGTTCATATTTAGGCATAGGGGATCAGCCCCCCCCCCCCCCCCACAAGCAATGTCCATACACCTATGGTTATCCCTATGGTTATCCCTATGTTTTGATATCTCTACATGTATGTTTAAACGTAAGCTACATGATTAGGCGAAAATTCCATAATCGTAATTTATTTTGAAATAAGAAAAACATGTTATTTTTATCTGTCGGAATAGCTCCAACGCACCTGTCGCCGTCTGATCAAGGTTCAAGCATTACTCAAGACTTTCCTCACTCAGCATAGGTGAGTATACTTCATGTGTATGATGTTAAAAAGATAGATATATGTAATACAACCACTCTCCTTAGTACCTCACACTGATCAAAATGTACGCTCCTACTGTAGGTACTCTTTAACGTCTATCTGCACTACTTGCGCCCTCTATATAGCAAACAATGCCTAAGACGTGCCGTTGGTCCCCCATGATCCCCTTTTTTCTTATGTTAAGTAAGAGCTGATTTGATGAGATAACCACCTGTCAGTGACCACGGCAGGGAGGTCTAATCCATCCTGGCCAAACTAGTGCAGACAGGCTTTAAAGAAAACAATATTCTACTTTGCAGGAAACTCAAGCTCAACAGCATCCTTAACCACCAGTGCCCTCTGAATCCGCCTCAAGACGGTCCACCCTCGGACCATACCAACACCAGTCATCAGGAGTGCTCCATGGGAACACAAGGTCAAAGTTCACACACCAAGAAGACATCACTACCCCCGCCATCTTCTGGTAAATGTGCATCTCGTGAGAAAAGCCTGGCAGAGCTACGGGAAGAAAGTATGCTGGAGGGTTATTCACCGAAGGTGTTTCAAAGAAAGAGGCCGAAACAGAGCCTTCTAAACAACACACAGGTGTCATCGGTAGAGCAGTTTGATGGAACAAGAATGGAAGAGAGGGTGATAATTGATGAGAAGAATGGAGACTCCAAAAGCCATCCAGGTTCCACAAAGGACAGTGATGTGTCCCAGTCTCTAAGTGTTAGGATGGAGATGGATGAAAATGCTACCAGCTCCACTGCGGGTGATGCCCTCCAAGAGACAGACAGTATTCCATCTCAACCTCACATGAGGTTATTAAGAAGGAAAACTAATACAGAGACTGAGACAGGGGTGGGGTTGCCTAGTGGCGAAGTCTCTGTAGACAATGATGATGATGGTGCCTTGACTGTTTCAGGCAAAATCCTGTCTCAACCTGAGGTGAAGAGGTTAAGAGGAAAGACCAACATGAGGGCTAAGAGAAATACACTGTCGATTGGTGATGGTGTCCTGAGAGAATCCAGACCCGACAGGAAGACACAACACAAGACTAAGACTAAGACAGGGAGGCAGTTGCCTAGCGATACAGCTGCTCCAAGTGACCATCCCAAGAGGGATGAGACTCCAGATAGCATGCAATTCCAACTGAAGAGGAAAATGAAAAAGACGACTGATACCAAGGCCAAGTCAAGGATGCGATTGCCTGACGATGCAGCAACCCTGATCAAGATGAAGACAGATCCATGGCAGGTCTGTCTCTTTCTGCGGCAGGTTCTTCTCAAGGTTGTCCCGGATGAGCTCTGGGGAAGCGTGCACAACAGGAATGTCTTCCTCAAAGGTCTTTAAAAATGCTTTGTTGCTTTTCTTTTTTTTCTTCTTCTTCTTCTATGAAAGCTGTCATTTAATTGTATGTTTGTAGTTTCAATCAGGAAAATGTATCATTCAAACTCCAAATTATCATCTAACATCTATCATCAAACTCCTGCAGGATGATGATGTACCTATACCTTTACAAAAAACGCAATAGTTAACTTGTTTAGCTCTTAGTTTGAAATTGTATCCCTCTGTTGTTGAAGCTATTTTGTTGCGTATAATGGAATCATGTATTGTCAAACCATGATCCCTATTGCCTTGATATTTTCTGAATGATTGTTTGATTAATACTGTTATTTGTTGGTGATGATTATACTCCACGTAGGTGTGAAGAAGTTTGTCCAACTTGGCCGTTTCGAAAGACTGTCACTCAGGGAACTCACTGAAGAAATAAGGGTATGTAGGCACAAATTACACTCTTTCTTTTGAAAACTTTTATTCACCTAATTCACTTTAAACTTTGAAACCAATAACATACATTTCATTTATATGCAGTCTGACATTATAGCATTTCTTGCGGCTTTCAAGTTTATTTTCTCTCCTTGATGAAGATTAGTTGCCACATTAAATTTTGATCAGACCTATAACAATTTGATTCATAACACATTTTGATTTTCTTCTGAGAGTAGGAAAGGCAATGTATCAGATTCCTTTTCTCAGGCAGGAATTTTAAAAGATTGAGTATTCAAATTCATGTGTCTCTTTAGAAGATAATACAGAAGATATCTAAACATCCCAATATGCTATTTTAACTCTGTGTTTCAGGCGGAAGATTGCGATTGGTGCCAGCTTGAAAAGTTCAGAGGTCACAATCCACCCTTCACATCCGTGGTCAAACAGCGCCAGCTAGTGACAGACTTCTTTCACTGGTTGATGATCGGTTACACCGTTCCTCTTATTATGGTGACTACTGAAAGGAAACCTAACTCTTTTTTTTTTTATGGGAGCTGCAAAATGAGCCAAAATAATCAGTTATTAAAAGTATGAGCAAAGCCAAACAAAATTTAAGGATGTACTTCAATTTGAATAAAGTTGGGTTGTTTTTATTTGTGAATCTCATGGTAGCAACTCAGGTCTTGCAGGGTCTAGATGATGTGCTGTTCTTGTTTTGCATACAAAGATACTTGGGGCCTCTGTTATTAATAATTATGTTTTAAATGCAATTCAGTATTTAAAATATGTTCCTGATTGTGTTTAATGATTTTAGACTTTGCGTTTAAAGCTGGGCTGAAGATATGATTGCAGGGTCCTCAGGGAGTACAGTATTAATACCAACAGGGCTACCTTGGGTAAAAAAACATATATACATTATTACTAATATAACTCATTTTGCAAGAGGACACCAGACTACTATAAATAGTATGAATTGAAATACGGGTAAATCTATGATGCTGACCCTTTTCATTTTCTTTTCTTTGATAGATGAAAGAGAGGAAGCAAAGAAGGTTTTGCATTGTTGATGATCATCATCATTCATCATTCTTTCCTATAAATCCTATCTATCTCTCTTCTCTCTTAGATGTGCTTCTATGTGACGGAGACTTCTAGTTCCAGGAACCAGCTCGTCTTCTATCGGAAACCTGTCTGGCTCCTCCTGGAGAAAATAGGCATTCAGTGTAAGGAGAAAAAAAAGACCCTCAAATTAGCAATACTTATGCTTCTGTCTCATAGCTGCGTTATTCCATCGAGAAATTTGATATGAAATGGAAATACATGAATAGATGTTTATTTAAAAAAAAGGAAAAGCATGGTAATTTATGAAGGAATTTTTAACAAATTTGTTAATTTGTTAATAATTTTTTGTTGTTGATGTGTTCCCAATTTAACAGATGTAATGCTTCTATTTGTTTTAAATATTGTCGGTTAAAAAAATGTAATGCATGTACACTAAATTTAGCACAAGCTGATTATATATTTATTCTTTTTGTTTCATGTTTGTGATTTATTCTGTAGGTCTACGAATGAAGAGTTATTGAGCCAAACTATTATATTTTTTTATTTTACTACATTTCTCCTGTTTTCTTCACAGATTATGTGGCTCATGGAATCATGAAACCTATGAAAGAGGTATTTGGTCATTGTTTTATTTTGTTGTCTGTTTTCTCAAAGAACTTTGATATTGATATGTGTATTTAAATAATAATCAATTTTGATATTAATGACTAATGATTAAGATATAAAGATATTAATAGTTAATATGTTTCATTGCCAAATTCCCTGAAAAGGTATTTACATGATATTGAAGTACCTAATAATAATCCCCATCCCTCTCTCCCTCTCTCTTTTGGTTTGTTTTGTTTTTCTTTAGGGGGGGGGGGGATTCAAAGTGGGGTGCTTTTGTATCCTTGATCCCCTCCCCAGATGAGAGGGGATGGGTGCCATTGTGCCCCCTAGTTACACCACAGTTAATAGACAATGGGCTCATCGATCTTATCCTCCATCTTGTTTCAGAATGATGTGAAGAAGCTTGTATCAGCCGGTCTAACTCTTGGCTTCTCCAGACTGCGCTTTGTTCCTAAGACTAAAGGTCTTAGACCGATCACCAGGATGGGCAAGTCTGTCATTGAGGAGAAGAAGGTCAGTCAATGTCATACTGATCTAGTCAAACCTATTTTTAAGGACCACCTTTATAGAAAGACCACTTGTCTATGAAGACCACATTTATAAAAAAAAAAATTGAATAGTGCTTCCAATTAAAACCTGTATCAAAGTTCCTGTACATAGAGACCACATGCCAATAAAAGAAGACTCTCCTTGTCTCCCTTGCGTGATCTTTCTGTCCAGGTTTCACGGTCTTAGTTAAAATCTGTGTAGCACTTACAAGGACATATATTGAAAAATGTAGCAATTTATACCAGAAGAAATTATATATGATGATGATGGACTGCAGTCAGAGTCAATGAATAGTAAAAGCAAAGCATGCTTTTATTTCACAATTCAATTCCTTTACCATAAAAATGCACGATGATTTGGAATATTTGTTTGTTCCATTCATGCCTAGGGCCTAAGTGTGAGACTTCTTCTTCAGGATCTGTTTGATGTTTTGACATACCACAAAGTAAGTAAATATATGTAACTGTCTGATTGCAATTATGATCAGAATTATGATTGGAATCAGGGTCAGATGAATTTTTTCAAGCATATCCTATTGGTTGAATTGTGATCTTATACTACATGGTTGTGTTCTCAAACTACATGTTAATTTCAGTTTTTAGGCCATTTAAAACGTCTAAAATATTAAACATCGTATATTTGACGAAAGAGAGGATGTAACTCTTCTTCAGAGTCCTTCGTTTTTCACGGCTCTGAGAATTTTCAGTACGTCGCCATTGTGTTTGCGCACGGCTTGTTCTGTGACGTATCACATTGATTCGAGCGCTATGGCGTACGTATGTTTCCTTGCTGAAAAATGTAAAATGATCACTGTGTATCACATTGTTTATTCCTGTTGTACTTGTACTTTTTGTCCAAAATTTGTCCACCTTCAGAGCTGCTACCTATAGGTTGAATATTTCATTGCGATTGTGTTGGTCTGGAAACCGATGAAAAGATTTCCCCTTGGTTTTCGAGGAACAATTATCACAACCAAACACTCAGCAGTACACCATGTTAGGGGCTATAATGAGAGCTAGATGTCAATTTTCATCTTCTGTTTTTGTTGTATTTCCTCAGATCAACCAGCCATCTGTGATGGGCTGTTCCCTGCTCGGAATAGACGGTATTTATCACAAAGTATTGAAGTTCATGCAGGATAGGAAAGAGAGAAAGGATACCAGGTAAGCTTAGAAGAAGATTCTTCATGCTATTAAAAGAAAATGGAGCCTCCTTGCTCTCTCTTTCTCTCTCTCTTTCTCTCTCTCTCTCTCTCTCTTTCTCTTTCTCTTTCTATTTCTCTCTCTCTCTCTCTCTCTCTCTCTCCCTCTGTCAAGTGATACTAAACTCTTGTCATTACTGACCAGCTGTTCTGTATGATTGCAGAGATCAGTGATTTATTAAATATTCAAAATATGAGTTGCTTTACGGGTCATTGATCATTTACAATGTGCATGTTTATTTATTATGCAGAGCTAATCTGCATATTCATTTGCATAGCTTTCCAGAAAAATTATTGACTACCGGTATACTGTATTCAAGTTTTCAATTACTTTCGACTTTCCCACAGCGAAGGGGGAGAGCAAAATTGTGAGATACAGTATTATGTTTTCATATTAGGAGCTTGCCTACATGTAAGTGGGTATTTAGACGAGTAATTTAGAATTGTCTCTTGCTGTGGACACAAATTAACATTTCCCTGAGACCTTTTCATTTGTCTGTACTTACAGACCTTTATCATTTTGATTTTTCTATATATTTTCAGACCGCTGTACTTTGTGAAGATAGACATTGAGAAGTGTTATGACTCCATCAAGCATTCCAAGCTGCTACAGATCATCTCAATGCTTCTCCAAGGGCATGTGAGTATCCATATCACTCATTTTGGAACAATCTTGTCTCAACTGAATGTTGAATTTTAATCCAGCGCAGCATTCAATACTGCAACCCAACAAGCAAACCAAGCCGTGTTTCCTGATTAAGTCTTGATTTCTATAAAACACTCACTCTCATCAAGCCCCAAGTTATACCTCTAATCCAGTTATAGTTCTCAGAAATCATCATAGGGTAAAATATTTTTGCATCCATGTTGTATTTGTTCTTTTAATTATTCCTCTCTTTCATCTTTACTTTTGATTATTCTTCTTCCTCCTCCAGTACCTTCTTCATGTTCACTCCATTCTACTTCAGTCTCCTCTTTCTCTTCCCTTTTTCATTCTCTTCCTCTTCTTC
>JARBES010000116.1:15570071-15582897 GCA_030265145.1 Strongylocentrotus pallidus
CTTCTCTGTAGTTTCTTCTATGCTCACCTGGAGAGATGCTACCTCTCAGATATAGACCAAGAAGGGGTATGTTACCAATCTGTATTCATACTGGTATCCATTCTATGTAGCTTCTTCTATGCTCACAAAGAATAAGGCAACTTGTTAGATATAGACCAAAAAGGGGTATGGTACCACTCTTTAGTCAGATTGTTACCCCTTCTGTGTAGTTTCTTATATGCTTACCTAGGGAGATGCTACCTCTAAGATTTGTTTGTGTTTTGTTGTTGAGAATCAATAGAACAGTTTTTAATACACAGCCAGGATAGTAATGCAGCTGTGTGTAGTTTCAACAGGTGTTGCTACGAGACAAGGTAGGAAAGAAACCACTTTCTATTTCCTTTATTTTAGGTGACCAATTCCCCAAAAAAGTATATAATTTCTTTGTCTATATATTTCTGTATTTCTATAGCTGATGATGCGATTGATTGATGATTTCCTGCTCATCACCCCACATCACGACAAAGCTCAACGATTCCTCCAGCTACTTCTTTCAGGTTGGTTTAGTGTCCGCCATTAGCAGTAATGGGTTCTTGTCACTCCAGCAAAGCATAGAGTCAATGCTAATGCGTATTGACCTCTAGTGCTGTATTACGTGCTGAGAGGCAGCAATTACACACAATACACACTAATGCACACAATGAATACGATGTGGCTGATCAGCAAGTTTGACACTAGACTCATGATTTGAATTTTCAAAATATTCTTTCTTACATCGGTAAGTTGAAAAGATTGTATTTACTGCTATTTGAGTGTCATCAATTGTCACTAAAGTACCGAAAGTGACTAAAGTCACTAAAGTGAACTCAGTTGAGTTTTGTACATGTGGTGTTTGAAATGTTGAGAATCAATAGAACAGTTTTCAATACACAGCCAGGATAGTAATGCAGCTATGTGTGGGTTTTTGTATAGCACTCATGTTTGTCAGACTTGTTCCACAATTATAAACCAGGTTTTAGCATGGCTGCCATTACGATGCTCTAGCTAGCACTTTAAGGAATTAATTCCTGCCAGGTACCAATTTACCTTACCTGAGTCAAGTGTGGCTAAAGGAGATTAATGTGTCGCCAAAGGACATTAGTGCTGCGGCAGGACCCGAACCCAAAACCATGTTATCAACAGTCCATGGACATATCCACTAGACCACGACACCTCCACATTTTGTACTGCACTACTTGTATCCACTTGTGCCCTCTATATAGCCAACAATGCCTAGGCGGTACCCTTTGGCCCTCATGATCCCCTTTTTCTTACGTTAATTGAGAGCTGATTTAAAACAGGCAACCTGCCAGGGACCATGCAGCGAGGTCTAATCCCTCCTGGCCAAACTAATGCAGATCGGCTTTAAGACCCAAATGTAGTCCATGGAGGTTTTCTGGATTTAGTTGTGGAAGTGATTTCTAAATGTTTTCATTTTATGAGCTTCTCCATTGGCCATTTTGTGATTGTAATGTACTGCAGTATAGCTGAATACGAAAAAGCAGATGAAAGTAGGGAACAAATAATTAAAAAAATTCATAAATATACAGTAGGCTTACTGTTGCACCATGTGAGAGAGGGGGAGGAATGGGGAGTCCTGAAAAGGACTGTTGGTAATCTTTCTCTCTTGAGAGTGTGTGTAGTCCTGAAAAGGACTGTTGGTAATCTTTCTTTCTTGAGAGTGTGTGTAGTCCTGAAAAGGACTGTTGGTAATCTTTCTTGAGCTTATAGTTCTAAGGAGAATTTTAGCGCCGGTTGGAGAGGATGGGTAGTAGGAGTGGCTCAACGTTTCGAACAGGTTGACTATTTGTCGTAAGGCGGATGGTCAGCTTCATGTAACCATATAAACTCTCATGTAAAGGTCTTATAAATGCACAATGAGGTGTAGTCAGTTAACAATTTTCCTTATGAAGGTATTGTCAAAGTTCAACCATTATTGAATGGGATTAGATTAATTTAATGTTTTGGTATCTTTAACTGAGGAGTGTTTTTTATGTACATATTATGTGTCTGACTGCATCTACATTTATTTTTTACTTACCGGTATCTTGTATGCATGAACTGCAGGTGTGAAGCAGTATGGATGCAGTGCCAATCCCAGCAAGACATTGGCTAATTTTGATTTCACGCATGATGGTCAGCTAGTACCCAGGTCAAGAGGTCAGTAAAAAATGTACACTGCATCCATGAAACCGAACACGTTGATGTGACAGATCACCAATCACTGATGTAGTAATTCTTGTTCCTCGAGTCATAGAATATCTCATAAATTTAAATATCTGCCTGTGAGAAGATTTTGTCAATGACCTTCAGTTTGTTTTTGTTTACTTTGATTTACTTGAAAAACAAGATGGTCAACATCTGACTTTTGATGGCAAGCCCTGAAACATACGTGTACATTTTTACTAAACAACCAATTTTTGACAGTTAGAAGATTCTAAAATATATATGATATTGTTTCATAAAACATGGCCCGTTTAAAATACATTTGCAGCCACCTGAAGTCCATAAAGTCATATTATTTTTTTTTTTTTTAATTTAAACCCCAAACCATACTGTGAATCTGCATTGCACTATGAATTCAAGTTTTATAAACAGAAACAAGGGTTTTATGATAAATTAAAGCCCGAAATTGTGGTAAACTTCATATTTCATTGTTGTGAGTCATCTTCTTTTTTCCTGTTTAGAACTGTTTCCCTGGTGTGGTATAGTCTTCAAGACACAGACCCTGAACATCAGCAATGATTACACAAAATACAACAATGTCAGTAAGTACATCCCAGGGGATACATGTAGCTCCATCAAGTCATTGCCTTAGTTACTTATATTTTTAATGCACATTTTATTTGCATTGTAGTATCACTCATAATCCACCTTAAAGGCATCGTTTAACAATGTTAAATCTGAGATGCATGGCCCTACATGTTATCAGTGTCTGTGATATGGTGTAATATTGAAGCCCTAAAAAATTGCGCTTCAAAATTATCATGAAGTGCCGCCAAAAAGTAAAAATCTTTGAGTGATCGGTTTTACCATACTCATTTTCCACAATAGACTGTAGTGTTATAAAAACCGTTAGGAAAGCGAAAAATAAAATTTTGATTTCCAATAATTATATTGATAATCAGTCAGGCGATCGGCTTGTAAAAGTCATGGGATTCCTGACTGACCTAAGGTTTATAATTATGGTTGCAGCATGAGCTAAATCTAGGATTTTGTTTCAGAATCTGAGGCAATGTTACCGAGAAAAAATTACACACTAGCATGTGTGCTTGTGACATAACAGACATCAGGATACACTTCATGAAGGCATTCAATGATCAATCCATTAATCAACCCCTATGTGAAATTATGTAGTAACAAAACCCATGGGATGGGGGTGATGGAGGGTGGTGAGAGAGGATAAAAATAAGGGAGAGGGGAAAAAATAAGGAGTCCTTTTCTCCTGAGCCTTCAGGTACCCATATTTTGTCTGTTTACTGGCTATGTACTATTTTAGGTACTTTTGGGGTGGAATTTGCTGTGCTGTCTAAACCTCTTGATGATGAAAGATCTTCTCTCTTTTCTGTCAGGTATCCGCTACACTCTTACCATCTGTACAGACAGAGATACATCTCTACATCTTATGAGAATCAAACTCACCTGGTAAGTCATGCTTTTTCCCTTGTAAATGCATTCTTAAAGTTACATAAACTTGCCATTTCCTTTTAATCAGTTTTGTACATTATCATGTTTTGGGGAAAATGAACTTCTCGATCTCGGTTGGCGGACTCTGGGACCTGCATGTTTTCGGGGCTCTGTGCGTGTGAGACTGTATCGTATCCGTGATCGTATCCTACTATCTTTCATGTTTTGAATTGCGCAAATCCTTGAAACACATTGGTCTCTTTGCCAATCCACCGGGATCGAGAGGTCCATCCTTCACAGGGGCCCCACTCACAAGCATAGCTTTTTGGAGTCCCAATTTGGATCATGTTTGTTTGTCATGATTGCTATGTCTGGTATTTTTTAATAAACTGAACTGAACTGATACCTTGTTTATTACTCATGATATCTATCTATCAAGGGATCTTCCCCAGGTTCTGAGATTGATTACATTTTCCTGCCCATCGCTGTTTTCTACCATCTTTGTCCAGTCTTGCAGCGTCGGTCATTACATTCCATGTCTTAATGTTCCTCTAATATTGTATTGCAGGTAAATTTTTCTTGAGTTCATTGTTGTAATTATTGAAATGGACAAACAAAACCTGTATCTTTTGAACTAAGCAATCCATGATAAAATGCCCAATGTGTAAAGTATCGATTTTTTAAAAACCTTTTAAGATATTTGTGAGTGAAAACTGTCATCCCATGGAAATGTGAGAGAACATTTTTAATGCCATTTATTTTGAAATATAATCGAAAGATAATTTTTGTATTTGTGTTTCAAAGCAATTTCTTTGATTTATTTCTAAAGGTCTCTGAAAGCCAAGAATGTCAGCATATTCATGGACCCACTGGTAAGTAATCATGTCACTCCTTATCGTAAAGAAAGTTTTAAAAGATAAGAATTCAAATATTTATTTTTAAAAAGATATTTGGGAATGAATATCATTCTTAGCATGACTTCTGTGTTTACAAAATGAAATAATATACCTTTAGCTATGTACATTCGCTTTTTTCCTCGAATATTGCATTAAATGAATTGAATCCTATGAAATTGTGTCAATTTCAAATATATCTACAGGCAAATATCCTTTTGAATACTAGATAGTCAATGTTTTCTATACATGTGTAGTTTTTATACGGCCTAAAAAAAAAGGTGCCAAAACATGGGTCTGTCGGTCAGAATTTTTTATTCATAAAAAATAAATAATATTTTTTTTTTTTTAATTACGTTAAAAAAAAAAACCTGACCGTAGATTTTTTGGGTCGGTCGCAAAGGGCAATACAATTTTTTTTTTTAGGCCTTATTGCTATCTAGTATATATCAGATCAATGTGCATGTGTACTTATGGTTATATTAATCCATTATTTTTTAGATTAACTCATTTCTGACGATTGTCATCAATGTGTACCATCTCCTTCTACTGCTAGCGCATCGTTTCCACTCCTACTACCACTGCCTCGCTAGCTACATCAAACAGAACACACCCCCTCTACAGTTCTACAGTAAGACAATTTCTCTGTGTTGTACATGTACCATTATGCTGTATGTATATAAGGCCCACACCGGACTTAAGGGGGTGTTTTCAAAAGGAGGGAACATGCATACGCGTAACCTAAATAACAATGAGTGGGGGGGGGGGGGCCCGGGATATAAGGTTATAATTACTTGTTATGCATGTTTAAAATTGTTTTGTATAGATCACTTTTGTATGTATTTAAATGTGTTTTGTCATTAAAGTAACCATGTGGAACGGGATAGAAGGTCAAAATAGGTGCCAAATGTATTGGTATGACTTTTCAGTTATCTGAGCTCTGTGTGAGAGGGTGTTCCTTAAACCTAAACCATCTCCAAGCTAGTGTCTAATGCTGCCATCTATGAGGGCGTTGGTTTTATTATTATGATCAGCGAAAGTGCTATGACCTTTTGTCCTATTCGGGGCCGCCCTCATTCTCAGCTTAACCGCAATAAAGGGACAGGTAACCAAAACAACTGTTGTGGTTGGATTGTTATCTTTGCTATTATGGTGGCAGCGGTGGGATCGATTTTTTTCTAATTCTCCTTTTTTGGGACATCCTGATTTCCTGTCATTTTCAGATATCTGGGCATCATGTGTAAGGATATTCCATGCGTGTACCGTCTCCAAGCTGCGCAAAGATGACCAGGGTGAGAGGGAGACTACCTTCCCTCTCACGATCAATACTGTCAACTGGTAGGATATATTCTTCATTATCATATTTAGTTTGTGAAGGGCTGGTAACATATTGAAAATTTGATAAAATTGGTCTGTGTATATGCAAGAAAATCAGGGCTGGGGGCTTATTAGCTTCAATTGGCAAGCAGTATATTTTGCGATTGTGAGCACTAAACACATCAGGTATCAACAGATGATTGTTGACAGCTTGTCACACCTGCAGTCACTGTATGGGGAGTTCCAAATAGGCCAATTGAATTGGTTCGCTGCTGGGAGGATGATGTTATGTACCACTTATATATTCAAATAGAACATCCCTCTCATTACGTACACATACATGCAATGTATTTTATTGAAATGTTTATTTTCAGGATTGGACTGAAAGCTTTTGACACCAAGCTGAGCAAGCACAAAGGACTGTACCACCCCCTCGTCAAACTGGTCAGGAAACACAGACAGAAAGCAGCTCTCAAAATGGTAATTATTTCTGATTTTCTCAATTACGATAATGCCAAAGTAACAGTGTACAAGTCTGTCTGCACTAACCAATCTTGGGATTATATGATGTAATGCTGCAAAGCAATCACTAGATCACTCCAAGAAACCATTTAAGACACAATAATTTATACTTTCTTACACAATTCTTCACAAATTGTTGGAACTGGTAAACAGATGCAGCTGTCTTCAGTATGGCAGGTACACAAATTTATTGCATACCACCCTACACCTATTTTTCTTCATTTTACCACTTATCGTTCAAACTTACGTACATGCAGGGGAGCATGAATGGGACACTAAATTATATGTTACAATAGTTCTTGTATTGAATGGCTCCTGGAAGGTACCTGTATGTCTTATAGAGGTGCTGTGGTCGAGTGGATACGTC
Organism: Strongylocentrotus pallidus; assembly: GCA_030265145.1. NCBI lineage: Eukaryota > Metazoa > Echinodermata > Echinoidea > Camarodonta > Strongylocentrotidae > Strongylocentrotus > Strongylocentrotus pallidus. The sequence goes on from JARBES010000116.1 coordinate 15,576,816, forward strand.
GCCGGACTGTCGATCACAAGGTCCGCCACCGCGCTAATGTCCTTTGGCAAGACATTGATCTACATTTGCCACACTCTACCCAGGTGAAGTAAATGGGTACCTGGTAGGAATTTATTCCTTGAAATGCTAGAGCGCCGTATGGCAGCCGTGCTAAAGCCAGGGTAATAATCGTGAGCGCTATACAAGAACCCACTATTAGTATTATTATTATTAACATTTTCATTTCCTTCCTCTCTGTATTTGTAGGGGAAAGCCATGTTGGAGGTTCTTGAAGAGATGACCAATCCTGCCCTTCCGGACGACTTCATGAAGATGAGAAGATGATCGCTCCTACCCTCCTTCACAGGACTTTAAATTGATATTAGATGACTGCCCTGCCTTGCCCGTGGACTTTATGAAGATGTTGATCGATGGTTGTTTTACCGGATTGCTATTAAAGAAAGCATGTATATGCTTGTAAGTCTACAGCATACAGCCCATAGCTCATAGCTGTTACCCTTCCCCCTCATTATTTAAGAAGGGCGTGGACTTGCTCGTATGCACATTGTACAAGATGACATTTGTATCAATGTACCATCGGACTTTATAAATATGAGGTGTTAACCCCTCTCTCTCTCCCTCCCCCTTTTTCTGTTTATTTTTGCCTGCTTCATCACTTCTCAGGTATTTGCAAATTACAGAAATTTGTGCTATGTAAATAAAATGAGTAACAGATTTACAAACTGTAGATATTTGATTTTTAGTGTCTTTATTTCACCAAAAGATTACATTGTGTACACTCTTTGCTTGTGACAAGATATGAGCATGATACATACATCACAACCAATCATACATATTTAATATAACATCATACAATTCATAACTTAATTTCTTTTTCTTTTTAGTTAAAATATAAAGTTTCAATATGAAGAGTTATTTCATTAGTTTTGTGATATTCCACACACTACGATATGAGCTGTTATTATGTCACATTTACCTCAATTCAACTCAACCAAGTGTTCTACATGTATATTCTACTAAACTTATTTGAGTGAATTAATACATAGAAATACACGTACATGTTTGCATTCATTTCTTAATATTGATGTTTCACCTTGGTCGTCCATTTGGTCATTAAGAGCATATTAGTATATACAAAAAATCACAAGGCAATGAAGTGTTCTTGAATCCTCATCAATTTGGGCTTTGTGGCATCCAGAGAAATTGGTTCAAGTTCTGTACATTCCATGTACCATAACTCAAGAATAATCTTTTAAAAATCACTAAACTAAATTGGATGAAGAACGAATAGCACGGTAATACTTCTATTATGGCAGGATTGTAGATGAATGGACAGCAAGGGCAGATTAACAATATCCCAGATTATTACATTCTAAAATCGCCAAAGATATATAGGACCAGCCTGAATGATATAAATAATAAAAAGAAATAGAACACATGAAAACTACAACACCAGTAGATTACGATACTAAACTACATCTATCTACATGTATGTGTACTTAGAGAGGTATTAAAAAAGAAAATAAGTGAAACTTTCTACATTATGATGTCAACTTCCATAATATACTGTTTACATAGCTTGCAGTGCATAAGAGTAAAAACAAAATAAATGAAGATTTTCACCCTGTATTACATCAACTTCAATGTTATGCAGAGAGTTTAGATGGAGTGTCAAAATAATTGGTTGCAGTGCGTTGTTGCATAATCAGTAACAAGTTGTTCCATGTTAAGTAAGGCAATACATTAAATATACCATTTTGTAATAATAAATTTTCAATTTGTAAAACTCTTGATTTTACTAAATCAATTTGAAATGTGCATAGAAATAATAATAAGCTACTAAAACAAGAGAATAAGATACATTTCTATAGCCACTTCCCGTGAAAGATAAACTAAAACATAGGCTGGTGGATACTAATATAGCCAATTACTTTTTGTTCGGATAGTGATTTGTGATTTTATTTCACAGTGCACGGTGTAATCTATTCAGAAAAAAATCATAACTTCTATGGTACTACATCACATATCGATATAATACTGAAAAAGTAAAAAGTTTTTATACTGTCAGTGGGTATCCAGCCCCCTGTCCATAATATAAACAAAACAAAACTGACCATAGTCCTACAAACACGAAACAAATATATAAACATAGAAATACAAATAGGTATTGTAAACAAGAACTTGTGTCGATATGACGTGGTATCTTGCTAAAGAAAAATAAGCCACTGTCATATTTACATCTGTATATTCACTCAACTATTCACTTAATGATTAAAACTTGAAGAAAAAAATCTAAATTACTATTGATCGAAATCATGATTTCACTGTGAACTTATAAATTGTACACTTGCTAAACCCAAAATGCCACAATGGAATGAAATAAATAAACTTACTGTTGCATGTCTTAGGTAGTAGTGAGATGTAATAGCACAAAGAGATGCATCGGAACTCAAAATGCCCAACATTGAAAGAAAATTTGTAATTTAAATAATATAAATGATATTTTTGGGTTATATTACGTCTATTAAAGCAAAGTAGTATAGATATTTCCTTCTATTCCTGTGTCATAGGTTCTATTATAAAGCCATCAAACTATAATTTTCAACAATTTTGCATTTTGCGTTCCTGATTCGTCTTCCTGTGACAATATAGCTTGCTAAGATACCTTACTATGATTCAAATGGTAATATGAAATAAAGATATTACGGAGGAATGAAAATCTTGTACATCTCTATTTCCTCTCCTGACAAGTACATATTCAGAATAACGAGAAAATAATCCTTTCAGAAATATTTCTACTTTCACTAAATAAAAACATTTCAAAAAGGTTTAATCCAAATCTATCTTGATCTTGGTCTCTGTATTGAAACCACCATACTACAATGCATGGCCGTGTATATCCATTGCATAACTACGACTAGCACCTTTTTCATTCGCTAAAAAAACATAAACATAAAAAGGCAATTGCAAGTCACCTGCCTTCCTCATCACAAAAGCTTGCCCGACACTGCAACATCAAAATCATCAAAATCATCGAATATACCTATAGTTCAAGAAAAAGTTAACTCTTGTAAATATGATGAATAAATTAAATTGTTATATACTTATACTGTTCATTTCTAATCTGCTCTAATGCAATATCTACTATGTATAGCCCTCAATTTAATAAATGATAATATGGGTATGTGTAACTAAATAAAAAAGTTAATTGTGAATCTATTTATCCCAAAAATATTGATAAGATCATTATGAGGTATCAATTTTTAAAATAAAATGATCATTCTGGAATGCCCAATAAATATGACAACTTCTGGCAAATAAATGCTTCTTCACATTTGTATGTTCTTTTGGAATCAGATTAAAATGTTGGAATGTTCAACAAAGATGGAAAAATAATTAAAATTCAATCAATTTCCATTACATCATTTGATTCACCCTACTCTAAGAGAAAAAATATAATTTTCCTAGGTAATGCGTTAAAACAAGTGCAAATCTGTGCTTTAGTTAACTGGAAACAAAAGAATTCATGGGTCTGTACTATGTCTAAGATAAAAAAAATAAGGATAGAGATTTCTACAATATTTGAAAATGTACGTCGATTATCCATTGTCTCCTTCCGTCCCCCAAAGTGTAAACACAGATATCAGAATCAAGCTGTTCAATATGTCGTACCATTTAGTGCATTGGGTGTGATTTTGTGAAATTCATTATCGGAAACCAATTGTGATATCGGTCTTTCGAACCAATGATATCTGACGATTAAACACACAGATTTTTTCGAAGATTTCAGAATGCAACAAGAAAAAGATGTGTCCGCATCAACAGTAGTGTGCTTCTTTTACGATATTTACAAATATAAATTGCTCTGTATATACATGTACACCCATATCACAGCTTGGACAGACAACACCGTTTGATCCATTATGCTTTCAATATGCACCATCAGATAAATTGCATTCAAGTTTGAGACTGTTTGAGATGCACTGATTTGCCTCAATCACGTTCAAACAATACCTTAAAAATAACATCTTGTCTTAAACATGTTTGTTCAATGATGGAATAATTTCCAACACATTCAGATTGCATAATTGCATTTACGTTTATAGGTACATGTATATTTGCACAAGGGTGACCGTGACTCAATAGTGATGTGACAAAAATAGATATATGATGCATATTTGTAAACTACAGATGTGAGGTAAGACAGTGCAGTAAGATTTCTATATTAAAGCTTTCAAGCTAGACAAAACAGATTTCCTTGCCTCTTCCCCGGCCGCCATGTCCAGCTTGTGTGTGCCTGGCATTAGAAACGGAATTTTGATCACAGAAAGTCCCTATCGCCGTTGTGCTTGGTGCAATCCATCTACATGTATACTTTCCATAACCGTTATCTTTCATCCTTACTCAATGAAACAGAGCAGAATCAACTCTGTGAAGTACTACTACATGTATGTCAATATTCTTGTGCTTCGTTCATCACTGTGATGTATTGGGATAAGTGATATCAAGTTGACAGTACACTGCACATGCATCAATACTACTATATAGAGAAGATCTACATGTACATGTAGGAGTGTCTTGATAGAAACAGTTCATACGGGTCACTGACAATGTCATGATCTGTGCTCTTTCCTTGTGCCAGGATCAATTGCTGCTTATCTTAAAGAAGAACAAAAATCCTAAGAAGATCTTAAACTCTTAACTAGAACAAGTTCATACTGTTCACTGACACCATCAGGATATGTCCTCGAACAATTTTTGCTCAGCCTGAAGAACAACTCTTAACAAAGTCCAGAGTTAACCTTGAATTCAAAGCACCATGTCAATCTACGATCAGCTTCAACTGTTCATACTGATCTTCAACTGTCCAGCTTTCCTTCCCTATGAACAACCATAAGATCTGCACACAGAAAAATATCATCAAAGACCAACGTATGTGTACATCTGGAATTCCAAGCACCATGTCACTTTTAGATCAGCCTGGCTCATATATGTTGCCCAGCCAATTCATCCAACACTTATTCAGGAGTTGTTCTACATGGACGAGGAGATGTGGACGACTGCATGGATGATAACATCTGCAGTCATCCAACGGTCTGTGGCTGCGTCAGATCTCTTGGTATGTCCCGTAACTGAACAAGCTTCTAGCACCAAGTCTCCATTTGTAGCTCATCAAAGTCATTAGTTTCGACAACATTGTTCTATTCTACAGAGCTGTCGACGTCTCTTCAAAACCAGACGCACCTTTCGATGCGCTACCGCTATCGTCACCATCCCCACCCAGCTTTTTCTTGACAATGTTCCGCTTCCACGTCGGCATGGAGCGTAGCTTGACTTCTCGTTCGACCTGGGTCTTATCCACAGAAGCCTCGGTCTCATCAACTTTCTTCTTCTCCTTCTCCATCATGAGTTTACGCTTCCACTCCGGCACGCCCTGCCACTTGGATGACTCCTCCTCTTGTTTTCTTCTCTCCTCTTCCTCCTTAGCCTGTAAATAAACATCAAAAAAGAACAATTGACGAAGGTGGATAAATAGCTGATGTAGTATAAATGCACAGTACTTTAATTTTGGATAGATATCTAGCTCTACAAAATAAAGGAAACTGACCAGTATTCTGTATTTGAAATACATGTACATGTATCTGAGTTGAACACTGTAAATCAATACTGATATTACATATTTAGAGAAAATGTTGATGTGAACCATTATCTGATATACTTACAACAAAAGACAACAACTGGGCGCTGTTGAATCATTTGAAATTTTATCTCAAAAATTAGATATATAATGTAGTTGACTTTGTTCTCCTTAAGTTCTCCTCATTGCTGCGGTCGGGTCGTTCGTAGTCGTATTATACCCGATTGGCCCCGAGTCCGGCCACAGGAAAGACACAGTCTTGTCAGGCTACACTCCCTTTAAATTCTTATAGCACAGCCATAACAGCCAGCTTTTTGACAAACTTTGTTAAAATTTGCATGCTATGTATGCTCTTAACAACTATTTATATTTTCACATGCACTTTAGTTAACAAGAATCTACTGCTCTTTATAAACTTTAACATCCTAGTAAAAGAGTTTTATC
>JARBES010000116.1:16753921-16764238 GCA_030265145.1 Strongylocentrotus pallidus
GAGAGAGAGAGAGAGAGAGAGAGGAGGGATGGAGAGAGAGAGAGAGAGAGAGAGAGAGAGGGGGGAGGGATGGAGAGAGAGGGGAGGAATGGAGAGAGTGGGGAGGGATGGAGAGAGAGAGAGGGAGGGATGGAGAGAGAGGGGAGGGATGGAGAGAGAGAGGGGAGGGATGGAGAGGGAGAGAGAGAGAGAGAGAGAGAGAGAGGGGAGGGATGGAGAAGAAAGTGAGAGAAAGGGGTAGGGAGGGAGGGAGAGAGAGGGGAGGGATGGAAGGAGGGAGGGAGAGAGAGGGGGAGTGAGAGATGGAGAGAGAGTAAGAGAAAGAAAGGGGGAGGGGGAGGGGGAGGTGGAGAGAGTAACAGCTTAAGATGAAGCAGTACATGTTAGAATCACAACAATGGTATATATATTGACAATGAACAGCATGATGGTGTGATCAAGACGAAGAGAGAAAGAGAGACCAAAAAAAAACGAGAAAAAGAAAGAAAAAGAGAAAGAGATAGAGAGAGAAAGAACAAGAGATATGGAAGTGAAAGGTAAGATTGAGATAGATGCATGATTGAAATATGAAAAGCTGCTTAATAGCATAAGCTAAGGAAAGGAAAGACAAGTAGAGAGAGGCAACGAGAGAGAGAGGGGGAAATATGCATAAAGAGAAACAAGCAACATTGGATAAGAGAAATGAGAATGTAAACTGTGATACGGGTAGAAGGGAGAGAGAAAAAAGAGAGAGGAGGAAGAAAGAGAAGAAAGAGATTGTGAAAAAGAGAGATAGAGATATAGAGGGAGAGGGAGAGTGGAGAAGAGAAGAGATGATAAAGAAGAAAATGAGTGATGGAAATGGAATGTTGGGTACCAGCCCAGTTTACTGATTACATATCTTGTCAAGAAATATAAATAAGCCATGCCTGGGATGACCCCCGTGTTCGGAGCTGTTTGCCGCTCACCAAGATTCTAAAGACAGAAAATAGGCCGTCATTGTGAGCGTTCTATTTCTCCCAGTAACTCAGAATCTCTAATAAGATATACCGCTACGGATCTGGGTCTCGAGTAATTGAGCAATCCACGAACATCTACGCTTTTCATATCTTGACTCCATCAAACTCTTGTCCATAATAGCAACCCAAATTTACATTTCACAAACATGATGGTATGTATGAACACAGCCATAGAAATCAACTTGGGAAACCATCAAGGTGTTGATTTCAAATGTCAATGATGACAGAGATTTACAAAAATACAGCCCGTGAGTGAATTTAGAAATCTTCGAAATGTCAGTGAGATTACGACTGAGCGGAGGTATGGTAATCGACCAATCCCAAGTTTCAAACAGACGGAGGGAGTATGTAAATTGATCAATCCCAAATTTCAAACGATCGGGGCGAGGATGTAAATCGACCAATACGGAATTTTAAAGATGCTGGGAAGTGCGTGGTAATGTAGATGTTAGGTGTAATTCACCCTCGGATAAATATTCAACAACAGTCTTGGAAACGTCTCAAAGATATCCTTGTACTCTAAAAAAACCCAAAGAACTTGTTGGCTGCTTCTAGGTAGAAGGCTGGAATTTCATGCTCTTTTTTTTTGTCAGGGCCTCTCTAGTTTTCACAGGAAAAGAGGTTTTCAGTATCAAAGGTAGAAATATCTTGCGGTCATTTTAACAACTTATTCCATATACATACAGGTTTTAAAGTCTGTATCTTATCATACTTTCTTGTTTCCCCATCGAAGAGGGAGAAGAAGAAGATGGAGAAGAAGAGGAAGAAGAAGAAGAAGTAGAAGAAGAAGGAGAAGGAGAAGAGGATGAAGAAGAAGAAGAAGAAGAAGAAGAAGAAGAAGAAGAGGATGAAGAAGAAGAAGAAGAAGAAGAAGAAGATGGAGAAGAGGATGAAGAAGAAGAAGAAGATGGAGAAGAGGATGAAGAAGAAGAAGAAGAAGAAGATGGAGAAGAGGATGAAGAAGAAGAAGAAGAAGAAGAAGAAGAAGAAGAAGGAGATGGAAAAGAAGAAGATGGAGAAGAAGAAGAAGGAGATGGAGAAGAAGGAGATGGAGAAGAAGAAGATGGAGAAGAAGAAGAAGAAGAAGAAGAAGAAGAAGAAGAAGAAGAAGAAGAAGAAGGAGATGGAGAAGAAGAAGATGGAGAAGAAGAAGAAGAAGAAGAAGAAGAAGAAGAAGATGGAGAAGGAGAAGGAGAAGGAGAAGGAGAAGAAGAAGAAGAAGAAGAAGAAGAAGAAGACCGCGACGGCAAAGAGGGTGATTGATAGTCTCTCAGAAGTCTGTCATTTAATCGTGCCCAGCCTCTAAGGACAACGAAATACTATTTCTTGCCATTTACAATTAGTTGCCTTGCCAACCAATGTTAAAGGAAACTCTGCTCCAAAGAATAAGTGTACGTATGCAAAAGATGAGATTTATTCCTGCCTATTGATGTACAATATTCCTTACGAAAACGTACAAGAGTTATTTGAATGAAGAAATTCTTGGCATGATGAATTGCCTTTATGCATCACATGGGCGCAGCCATTTTCTTGAGAATGGAACGTACCAGGAGAACTTGTACATGCACCAAGCTGTATAGTCGGAAAGACTTTTTAGTCCAATAACAAAACATAAATTTTTTAATGATGGCCAATCATAGCTGAGAATTAACAAATTAAATTTGATTAAATATATATAGACACGAGAACAATTGTAACTTATTTATTTAAAAAAACTAAAATGTAGCCATTGACAAATCTTTTTTTCCATTGATTTATACGTCTCTCTATAAATAATTCACTTTTGTGGGAAATCATGTAGCTTGATCGGCAAGAGTACAATAAACCTCTCTGAATAACTCAAATTATTTCTTGGGGTGAGGTTTCCTTTAAGTATACCTCAAGGGGGCTGCATTAGAGCTGGAAAATCGCGCAATCAATTTAAATTGGAAGCAGTATGCTGGATGAGATTGAGGTATGGCTTGAGAAAGAAAATCTGACGGGATGCATATTTTGGGATCGACTGATTTCGGTAATGGCGGCCGCATTGTCGGGTAGAGAGCCAGAAGGGCATTTACTCTGTGTAAAATTATTGGAGATAAAGACCTTGTGGCTCCAAACATATAATATGAAAAATATCATGTTAAACAGGAAGCCTACATGTACATGCACATTAAAGTATCCATTTGAGGAGAAATAACAATCTCACTAAACGGCATCACATGCATGTACGGGTTTATGTACCCCCTAGCTATATTTTTTTTTAAATCCTGTATATTAACCTAAAAAGCAGTGATTTGAAAACCTTTTACATTTCCCTCAAAAGCTTTAGTTTCTCACAATCCTTTAAGAGATTGCTATGGTTTTTATATCTACATTGAAATATGTGTTGTTGGTGGATTGTTTGTGTAGTCCCATATACATCTTTCTGTGTACAGTGTTTGTAACTTTACCAAGACTTGGCCAAATTTCTTATCATTTTGATGATTCCAGAACCTTGCAATACACATGAATACTTAAATGCTAGATGATCAACCTTTTCTGGTCGATTCCACACCGTTTCTTTCACAATTATGCAATCGCATGACCAGAAATCAACCTCATCTTCAATTTTCTCCACCCCAAAAACCTCTACATGGCATTATTCAACCATTCACTGTCTCTCAAAGCATCAGGGGCTTGCCTGGCAATTACACAGGGACGTTGGTACCAAAAGGTCATTGTGAACAGCATCACCTGCATGTGATCCTCTACCTCTAACACGATTGCCACCAAAGTTTCATTTCCTTTTCCTAGCTCCGATCTACAAGCAATCTCAGTGAGACGATAACAAAAACAGAAAGGGTATCCACGATTCAAAAGTCATTGACAGGTCATATGGATGACAAATTTAGAATGGGAGATCGAGAGGCAGGTGCGCGGATTCTACCGAAATCCTCTTATTCTGATTTACGCGGTAGAAATTTGGGTCAGGAGGAGCAAGCACGTAGGCAAGTCTGAACTCCTGAAGTCTGCAAGCCCATGTGTTGTGGCTTTTGTAGAGTTCATGTATAGGGCCAACTTCAAACGTCATGTCTTGATAAAAATATGGATGAAGCAAATCAAAAGATTTAGCAGAATTCTTTTATCCGGGGCCGGTCTGTTACATATTCCTGTCCTAAATTCTTTTTTAAAGTGAGCGGTGCTGGACCAGTGAAAAACACATCACAAGGGCTGTGTGTGTTTTCTCTCTAGAAAGCTCTAAAAGAGCTTAGGAAAAACAACAACAAACAAGCAAAACTCACTTGAGATATAGCTATTTGGAGAGGCAGGTGCGTTCATTACGCCGAAATCCTAATAAACTGATTTACATGGTATACATTTGGGTCAGGATAGAAGCAGGCATGGAGACAAGTCTGAACTTCTGAAGTCTGCAGCCCATTTGTTGTGGCTTTCCTAGAGTTCATGGTAGGGCCACTTGGCAGAACCTACGAACGAACGTCATGTCTTGATAAAAATTTGGGCGAAGTAAATCAAAAGATTTAGCAGAATTCTTTTAACCGGGGCCAGTCTGTTACATATTCCTGTCCTAAATTCTTTTTTTAAAGTGAGCGGTGCTGGACCAGTAAAAAAAACACATCACGAGGGCTCTACCCTACCGGTAAATGATTTCACTCTGGAAAGCTAAAAGAATTCTGGAAAAATAACAACAAACAAAACCCACTGGAGATAGAGAGGCAGGTGCATTCATTACACCCAAATCCTCATTTAATAACTTACTCGGAAGAGAATGGGGTCGGGGAAGGAGCACGCACGTAGGCAAGTCTGCAACCCATACGTTATGGCTTTCGTGGAGATCACGTTAGGGCCGCTTGGTGGAGCCCTTAAAATGTCAAGTTTTTATAAAAATAAGGATGAAGTAAATCAAAGCTATTGATTGGATTGTTTATCTGGTTCCACTATATATTATTCTATTTTGGAATTAATCTGTTCGGGGCTACTTTTCAAGCTTGCTTGCATGAAAATAACACTCTTTATTTTGTTTTTGCATTGAACTTCATGCAATTTTGGGGGGCTCTTTTATGACTTTGGGGGGCTCTTTTTGGCATTTCGGGGGCTACTTCGCCCCGAGCCCCATGTATTTTTCCCCTGCTTAACCTACAGGATATTGGCATAGTGTGGGTCTAGATATATTACTAGGGCATTGGTCGGTATCAATAGGGAAGGCCCTGGTTTTACTAGGTGGACAAACTACAAATTAAAGTTTAGGTGACTGATTGGGGAAGGGGGTGGAAGAGGGTCAGAGCATATTCTTCAATATTCCCTTGTAGTATGATAATAATAATAATGTGTTCATTTATATCGCGCTCTCACACAATTGGTTTAACAGCGCTTTACAAGGTATGAAGATGGGGAAAATCAGTTAAATAAATACGTCTTCAAGTGCTCCTTAAAGGTATCTAGTGTGGGGGCTATAGGAATGTACCTCTCTCTCTCCTCTCCTCTTCTCTTTTTCTTCCATCATATTTCTCATTTTCCCATTTTGTAGGGGGGGGGGGGCCATATCCTCCCCTGTGCCCCTGTAGCTACGCCCCTGTAAATGAGCCTTGTGAACCTTTCAAAACATAGCAGGAAGAATAACAGCTCCATATTAATATCATCCTCCTGTTATATATGGCTGTGCTATAAAAGTTGAAGAATGGGGTAGACGAGAGCAGCTGCTGGATAGCAAGATGCATATGTTCTCACAAAGCTCTTAGCATTATGTGGATTCGTCAAAACGAATGCTCGGTTATTGGGGTGAGAGTCTGGGCAATGAACAGCTAAGTAGGTCTTCATGAACAACATGACTGCTGTTCTAGGGCTATGATAGGTTCAACTTTAAGTTGAGGGCATGACCAGTTATGGAGACTCTGGTAAAAACTGAAAAACAAAACTTCAATGAATTGAACCAACCTACACGTTCAATATCAAAATAAATGAAATCTACCAGAGAAATTTGGTAGATGTGCTAATTATCTTTCAAAAGCAGTTTCAAGGATGAGCACATATGGTCTGATTGGCGTAAGTGTTGCACTTTTCAGTACACATGTTTTGTTTTGTTTTCTTATAAAGATTTAAGCCTTAACAAACTCTATTTATACGACCCAAATACTGGGAAAGCGATGTATAATAGAGTCACCAGAAAGCGAAGCACAAACATGCAGGAATGACTTAGATATGGACCATTTTACCTCCTACCAATAGAGTGACTCCTGAAACACAATATGTCACTGGCTCGTCACATTTTCTAAGAAACCTAAACAATTAGGATAAAATGAGCTATTTCACATTCAGAGATTTAAAAAGTTACTGGCCTTCCGAGAAAAGAATCAAGCACAGTACATGGGGAGTGCCAATCATCAGGCAGCGCAGTACTAATGGAGAGAATGACCGGCAAAGACATCTTACATTTTCACCCTAGAGTGACCCCTTGGAAGATTTTTTTGTTCATTCAATAAGCAGACTAGAATTTTTGAAAAAAATGGGCAATTTGTAATGAAATCTGAAAGGATATCCTTTGCCTATTCACAGTTTTAAAAACCTACTGAGCTACTAAAGGAGTAGAGATGAATTGTATAAGGTCCTTCTTGAAGCAATGCAGTAATGGAGAGGATGACCAGCAAAGGCACTATCTTACCTTTTCACCGTGGCATGACCCTTGAAAGATAACACCAGCCCCATTAGAAGATCCATATGTGATATGATATGATACGGGGCGGACTGCTAAAGCCCCACGTCTTGGGCTTGATTAGGAGTCCGACTCGGGCTTTATCAGCGGACCATCAGTCTAGGAGACAGGACGATGGTACCAAAGCCAAAGGCAATTAACTGTCTAATGCACTGGCATCTTAGGATGATAACAATCTCTTATGCTCCTGGGAGGGTGGAGGGGCAGGGAGGGGGACTGGTTTTTGCGTAAGAAGGTAGTAACAGCCGAAAAGGAAAGGCAGACTGTAATACTTCTATGGACATGGTCGAATCTGTATCCTCTGCTAAGAGCCAAAAAGGCATACCTGACCCTTTCACATGTCAATATCCTCCTGGCCCTTACAGGAACAACTAATATCAACTGCTGAGTCTGAGAGTCAGAAGAACATTAACTCATATACATGTCATATCACAAAATGTCAAATTATTAGAGTAATTAAAAGACACCATCAGCTGCTGAAAGCCAGGATAAAACTCGTACCGTGGTGAAGTTAACACCCTTCTGACTCTGAACAGACATCATGACTTTAATTGGTTGATGAGGCCTGTAAGACAGAAGTTAACGCAAGAAGGCTGCAAAGTCCTACTGCTATTCGGCACAACTCTTTATCTCCTGTGGCGTGGGCGATGATAGGCAATTAACAGCCTTGATAAGGAGGACGGTATAATTAAACTAACAGTGGGCGACTCCCTCTGGAATAAACAGCAAAAAGGTCACGTCTGCTGAGAGCCAGAAGGACGTTAGCCCATATACCTCAACACACAGTTAATGCCTATTGGTTCTCAACATTTATAAAGTCATAATTATCATATGATAACTGCATGTCGCGAGGCAGTATTTATCTCTTGCTGTCTTTCAGGTGCAAAGGACACTGGAATTAAAATCAGATTCTGAACATAAGATTCTGAACGTCAGAGATGATACCATTTGAAAGAAATTCCATGATATTGCATATCATCCTGCTTTTAACAACCATTAGACCCGATTTCCAAAGGTTACGTTGATGGCTTGTACCTGGTAATATCAAATTATTTAATAACCTCTGCATTTCTATCACGTACCACTTATAATGGACACATAAAGAAGTTGGCTCTGATCAGCGAATAGGTGAATATACCCATCTACCTGGAGATCGACACCAGCATGGCATAAAATATTCATATACCTTCATGACTTCAGCAGCTAGGACATGATCACGCGTGTCAATTAATAATACATGACTTCTAAGAGCATAAAACATACAAGAAAATCCTAAATATTTGAAGAGTTCTTCGGGGAGCTTTGCATGCGTGAAAAGGTCACAAATCAGGAAGCATCCATCTGTACAAGGAATGAAGCGCAATTACATGCACCAATTACCATGAGCAGTTCACAACCAATGTTACTTGAGTGTGAGATTGAAAAGGTTAATCCTTGGTTTTTTATTCTCTTCAAAGCAGCTTACAGTCCCATCTATGCCTATTGGGCGCTGTCACAAACTTTGACCCAGAAACACGGGTTTGTAATTTCTTCAGTTTCAGTGGAGTGTTTAGTTCTGAAGGGGAACAAAAGGAAAAGTTTAATGGTACTAGAATGAGGATGTTGTAAAATTTGAGGAAACGGATGCACAATTTAAGCTTCTTGTCATATTCTAGATTATTTTTTCAGACGTTATCAGCATTATTGCTGTCAAGAGATAATAATTTCCAGACACGTTCTACCCAGGGCAAGAAAAAGATGGGGAAGAGAGGTCCGAGGTATTCCGCAACCCAAATTCATGAAAAATTCCCATACAGAAAAAAGGGTACTGCTATTAAAAACACTGAGTCAAATAGAGCTGGAATGGCTAATGCACATTATCTCTTAACACAATAGTTAAACCATGAAATGTTGACCTTGCAAATAGCATCTTTTAAATATACCTCATATGAAACTATCATTCCTAAACAAAAGCAAAATCTGTCTCCTTTCTCTCTCTCTCATTTTCTTTCTTCCGATTTTTCATTCTCTCATTTTCTTTCCCTCTCTCTTCCTCAATCTCCTTTGCATGTTTTGTCCCTCTCTCTCTCTCTATGTCCCCTACTTTCCATTTCTCTTCCTCTCTCTCTCTCTAGGAAAAAGATACATGTGTCAAGATATCCTGAAATACCATCACCATTAATATTTATAAACAGCGTCGGCGTGCATGACCTGCCATACGCTAATCTTCTACGTCTGGTCGTTATCTCACGTAATGTATAATTACTGGACACGGTTCAGATCATCCGAAATCCTATCCCGACAGGACGCCGATTCCACGATCTACAACGCAAATGTGACATCGTGAAATTCACTTACTAGGTAACAAACCCCAATTAGGCTTGATATTGTTACCTGACTTAATTTGACTCTCCCTGCCTCTCATTGTCAAAGGCATAAGGAACATCAGGAATGATACAGGGGGGTAATTGCAAGCGCCGTGCTGGAAAATACACCTGGCACTTAGCCGGAATCATCACGAGATCAATTGATAATCTGAGAAAGCGTTGGTGATGTTTCCCTGAAACCATGACGACGTCATCGCCTTACACGCACCGTAGATACTTAATATCACCTCTTGACTTAAAGCCTTGCCTGACTGGAGTTCTGGAGTAGACTTAATATGACCTCAAGACTTAAAACTTTTGACCTTATCTTAACTGGTAGAGTTTTATGCCTTTCGGTGGTACGTTTTCCAAAATTAAAGAGAAAAAAGTGAGTTAGTCGTGCAGAGCATTTCTCATGTTTATCTACTGTTTCTATTTTACTTTCATCTTTCTCTCTTTTGCAGTACATAACCTAGGTACATAATTGTGATATTATTCTGAATCTTATGAATATTCATGATATTAATATTGGCATGTGCACACAAAGATGCAGTCTGATCAGACTCCGATCTGGAGTTCACCAAATAAAACAATCACAGTACACATTCCGTTTTTAGTTATGTGAATTTCCTTGAGTATTAGACATGTGAGAGAGTGGCCATTTGAGTGGTCGTCATCTTGTTATGATAATAATATCA
This sequence comes from Strongylocentrotus pallidus, assembly GCA_030265145.1. NCBI lineage: Eukaryota > Metazoa > Echinodermata > Echinoidea > Camarodonta > Strongylocentrotidae > Strongylocentrotus > Strongylocentrotus pallidus. Next base: position 16,763,652 of record JARBES010000116.1, read on the forward strand.
TTATTTCCATATAAAATGAAATATCATCATACTTCTGACATACATGTACCGGTACTCATGGTGACGTAAGTTAGGGCATTCTTCTCTTCAATATATGACTCTCGATTGAGAACTAAAAGGAATTCCCAAGATTCAATTCCATCTCATGAACAGAAAAGAGAAGAGTTGTGATGGAGATGAAGAGACAGGTGCATCATCCGTTGCTATGTGGTGTCCTCCGGATCGCATCCCCAGACACGAGATGGAGGAATGCACATCATTGGACTACTTCCAATGTACATTATCTCATGGTGTACGTGCCTATGCATGCATGCTGATTTTTATTCTTTTTTATTAAATTTCCTAGCTGTACATAAATTATTTGTTAGCTCATTGGTACACTTTTATAATTTACTGATTCTTTGCATGTATACCAGATATATATATGCTTACATGCATGCTGAAGCAAGAGATATAAAATAGATACCATTGTTTTACTACTCCTAGCATCCCCATATATGCACTCTATACAAATCATGGGACTTTGTCCATACTTATACTGACTCATGAAGGGGCATATGTATTTTTTGTTCGGGGGTGGGGGCACA
>JARBES010000116.1:17067373-17082194 GCA_030265145.1 Strongylocentrotus pallidus
ATAATATTTTTCTTTTATTGCTACATTGTTCAAATTGGCAACAATAATATTTTTCTTTTATTGCTACATTGTTCAAAATATATGCGATACCTATGAAAAAAGTAAGCATGGGTGAGAATTTTGTCGAAAAAGTTTAATCACAAATTTTGATAGAAAAACAATGACTTTGAATATCTCAATGGAATATGTTAGTGTTGCCAATTTAATGATTAAGAATTTATTTTCCTTTCGAAACTCCATAGCGTCAAATGCAGTAAAGTCATGAAACAAATATGGATGCTGTGTGTGCAGAAATTTTTGCCCTTTCTATTCGTGTAAAAGGCATATTTTTTAGGGCTCTGAATCAGAAGTCATTGAGCCAAACCACAAAATGTGAAATGATCGTCGCGAAAGTCAAACCGCACTTTTATCGTTCATACCTTATCGCAGTGAAGTCGTGCCCACAGGATTGTAGTGTAAGGTTGGCTCGCACACAGAGATCCCTCAGCTGCTTGCGAACTTCCATTGCGTGCTTCAGGTTACGATGATTGATGTAATTTTCCCTGCACCACTCCTGAAAGTATTGCAATATCGAAAAGAATGAAAGTATAACAGGTAGAGAAGGAAGAGTGAAGGTTTAGAAATAACTTCAACTACTTGTGAACTTGCAGTGATAAGTTACTTGTAATGGAACAAAACAATACATGAAAGTTTGATATTACCTCCTCAGGTTGTACGACGCATGGTCCAGTTTTAGAGATGCTACAAGGAACAGTAACAGTATTCAAAACCCTACTTTTAAAGCATTTTTGTATTTGGTCAGATTTTCAAGGTGTTTTAATTTCATATTTTCTGATGTTCATTCCCCCCTCCCCCCTGAACTTTTCTAAATTAATTTGAAAAATCATAAAGATTAGCATCTTTGCAGTGACTACTGCTCTGCGATTAATTTCCTAAACTAACTTAATTCCCAGCTTCTACCCTCAACTAAACATTACAACTAACCCTAACCATAACCACTGGCTAACACCGATTTGTAGCCCTAACCCTAATCCTACATCTTTGTTGTTTGTTGCAGGAGAAAACGTCAGATCACCCACTCTCAAAGACATACTGTTCATACCTTCTTGTTCTTGACAGCTTTGAAGGCTCGATAGACGGAGAGCAAGGTCACGTGATCCCCTTCGCTGCAATAGAACTTCTTCCATGCTGCTAATGCTTTATCTCTCTGTCAAAGGGCAAATTGGCAACAAACCATGTCATCATGAAAAGAAAAAAAAATTCTGAAGATTCTTTTCAAGATTACATCATATTAGTCATATATACAAGAAATAAGTACCTCAATTGTTTCATTGTAAAATATACCTTTAAGACCCCTTCCATGTCTGATATAAACCTGCATGAAAAAAGTCATTTTTACAGAATAAAGATGTTGACAAAACGCAGTCCCCATAACTGTGGACAACATGTCTTTAGCCAAGTTGAACTTAGTCTGCATTTAAGAATATGGATCAGTGAGAATGACATTGATGACGATAACGATTAGATAATGATGATTATGATGATAATAATGATAATAATGATGATGATACTGATGATGATGATGATTCCAATGATCATGATGATATTGATAACGGGGATACTAGTTGGTTTTATCCTGAAAGCTTGAAATTAGGCCCAGATATGCTAGAGCCAAATTTCAAATAGTTGCCTACGGCCATACGATAGTAGATCTCAGAATATGCAGTTGTGATATATATACTCCAAACGGTAATAGCGAATCGGTCAATTTTAGTCAAATAACATTGTTTTATAGCTAAATTAATATCTTGACCTTGAGAGGGCGCTATACAACAAAAAGAGTTTATTATTTACAATTTCATCAGTTTAGACTCGATTTCAACCGCGACAACGATCACTGAATATGGTAGGATGGCATATGCTTCAATATGTTCATTTCAACCAAATTCATGACCCCATACCAAAACTTTGTATTACCTTTAACCATCATTCACAAATTCCATTTTCCTACCTTGCTCATTGGACTGTGAAGAATGGATTCCACTGAAAGAACAGAAACAATCGTCAGGATCTCCTCTCTGTTAGCAAATGGAAAGATATTAAAACATGAAAATAAGAATGAAAATTTGAAATAAGGAAGATGGGAAGGACAGACAAGGAAAGTAAACAAACAAATGTAAGTAGGGGCAAAATATAATAAAGAGTTGTGAATGGTTAATGAACTGACATCAAATAAAAATGTCATTAAAGCCAGATCAAACAACATTCAGCTTTTATTTTCATACTTTTTATTATCCATTTTTCCCATTTTGATTAATTAAACCAACTCCTTCATATCTATGGTGGTTGTTGATCTCTTTTCTAAAAATAAATTTTCAAATTCATTATCTAAATCAATCTCACATGAAAATATAACCATTAACATCATTTTTGTCTCCCCTGGAATATTTTTTAAAACCTTTTAAATTTCTTTCATTTTCACTTTCATACCATAAAAACTGCTCTAAAGCATAAACTCTATATGGTTATGTTAACAGGACAGTTCTGAATCACAACATCTGGAAAATATACTCACAAGCACCCATAATCCTTTGCACTAATGATGACCTTTGACATGGGTGGATCTAAGGGATAAGTGGACATCTCTTTGCCAATGGGTGTCAGCTATGATAAATGAAAACAATATTTAATAATAGTGAACATGAGCTGAAATTCTCTGTCGGATCATCCCTCAAAATATATCATGGATATCATTATTGTTTATAGACCCTCCTGAGTCATACATTTTTGAAAAATTATAATTTTTTAATTTTTTTATGTTGGAACAAATGGGTAAGTTGTCTGCCACTACATTGCAGAGACATTCAAGATTCAGCCGATTTGCAGAGCCTATATGAATAGTAATTACAACTTTCAAAAATTCATATATTTTTCAATTTTTGTCCGATTTCATTCAAATTTTCATTACCGGTAGTCTATTTCTCTGATTTTGTTTCTTTCGTCTGAAGTAGTTGGAATCAAAGTTGGATTTCCCTTTCATCATTTGGATGACTTACCACATATATATTTTGAAAGGCACAGTTTGATCAACAGACATACCAATCAATAACAGAAGGTACATGTGACACTTGCAATACATTTCAGATAAATCAAATAGGCTCTATCCCTGTTGAAACATTTTATGAAGCAATGATCGTATCACAAACATGCATGCAATGGGCAATGCAATTACATTCTTACATATAAGGGATATCAACGTCGATCTGGCGCTGCTCAGTGGCTGCCGGGCTCACGATCAATTGGGCAAAAAGAATTTCCATTTTCGGTTTAAAATTAATAAAATTTGGAGTGGACTTTAAAAGTTATTATTATTATTATTATTATTATTATTCATATCCAGGAGTCTCAAGGACAGCATTTTCTAAACTGAAGAAGCAACTCTGTTTAGATAAAAACTGTAAATAAAGAGACATCCTGAAGACAATCACAGCATACTGAACAAAACATTCAGAACCAAGAACACTTTTTACTTACATGTAGATTTCTCTCTCTACTCACTGCTCCCAAGAGCTCTAGGTGCTTGAGGGCTGCTTCTAGTGACTGCATAGAACAAGAATAATAATAATACAGCATTTATTATGCGCCATCGATCTAGTAAACTATTCTGAGGTGCAGAGGGATAGAATTAGAATGAGATACATAGAGAAATGAGAAGGGGGGGGGGGGAGAAAAGAAAAAAAAAGAAGAAGAAAAAAAAGAATACAAACATTAGAATGAGTACATAAAATAGGAGGGTGCTGATAACTTGGGCCTGCCTACAAACAGACGTGATCGACTTTGATAAATCAATCGTAACTCTTGATACAAATTGTAACTCTGTACTGGTATGAGCTTGAAAGTTTGCAATTAATTAGAGGACTTCCAAACAAATCTTGATCAATGGCAACGCTTTCCAAATTCCACTTTTTCCTTAATCCTATTCCAAAAAGGGGTGGATTCAATGTGATGCTTGCCTCTTAATAAGGCAGACAGAGGCTAGACTATCCAGCAGCAAACCATGATATTTCTGCATGCATCAATGTCATATCGGTTTTTTCATCTGACGACCAATGTGGGCAAAATGTAAACATGTATTTCAAGCTATAATTATCATGATCAGTGGAATGGGATTGACCGACCATTTAACATGCTATTTTCCATAAGGTATAAGACATCATCCACTAAAGTAACTGCACAATATATGATTAAAGATGACAAGAAAAGAAATGACCTCTGACCTCTCTTGGTGGGGGGTCCATGAAGTCAAAGGTCAGCACATTCTTGATGCCGAGGGCCATGATCTGGAGAACAACATTTGACAGGTTACACCTAAAATGAAGAGAACAAAGAGGTATCGGTGACAATTTTCATAACTTCAAGGTGTCATAGTCGAGTGGTTTAAACCCTTCACTGCAGATGCAAAGGTATCGGGATAAATCTCAGCATGGCAATTATGTCCCTAAGCTCGACATTTCATCTACATTGCTTCTCTCCACGCAGGTGTTATATGGGAACCCATTAAGATGAATATTTGATCAGCACTGTGGAACATTTTTAATATTGCGCCTGGCTGGAATGATCCCCAAGAAGTGGAGAATGTGCATATGCCATGTGCATGCAAGCCTGAATCCGATGACCAGGGTAATAGTACATCTTAAAAGCGCTTGGAGACATCATACATGTGTTAAGTGCTATATAAATCCAGAATTATTACTATTCAAAGCTATAAATTGTCCTAATGGCAGACTTATTGATGAATATCAATAAGTTAGAATGAGTCGGGAGAGTTGAGGTGCATGTTTCCAGTTCATCATGACTGTACCATGGACCAGTGGTGGCCTGGTGGTGGTAGAGTCGCTGCTCGGCAAGCAGTAGATGACAGGCTCAAATCCCGCTGGTTCCTAGATCTTTTCTGACTTGTTTTCAATTTCAAGATTGAGCACGCGACCTTTATCTACTGGGTGCAAGCCACAAATTTCTTTAAAACAATTATTATCATTGTAACTTCCTTCTTCTTATCTTCTCTCTCTTCTTATCTTCCTGTAACTGTCTTTACCTTCTGTTATCTTTATCTTTCCTCTGTCGGTGTTGTGAACGTATATAATATGTTTTGTATATAAAATAAGCCTGTAACTTGTTTATGCTAAGTATTTATTTGGGGTTCATTCTCATTAAGCCAATTTTGGCTTTCATGATTCCCCACTTCCTTTTATCTCATGTTGATCATGAACAAACATGTATATACTTAAGAGTGTTTTTTAAAAGAGAGTGAAATAAATAAATGAAATAAGTTATGAAAATGATGGACAGGTTGGATATATGATCATACCTCTGTATCTCTGGAATGGTGTTGGCGAGGAGCTTCGTAAACTCATCTTCTGTGTACATTCTCCAGCATGTTCCGCTGCATCAGAAGCAAAACAAAATAGACCTTTATGGTACAGCACTTCTTTCCTGTTGCTTTAAACAAGACTTATTATTTGATATCAAATACCCTGAGAACATTTAGAAAAAACAGAATTTGTATCGCAGGTACTATTCAATATGTTATTATCAGGGTAAAAAGGTAGTCAAGAAAGGAATCTAAGGGTGAAATATTTCCTTTCGTAAGTATTTTTGGAGACATCTGGCCATTTCCACGAAAGAATGAATGAAACAATATTACAAGACGCTCTAGATTTCTTATCACAAAACAAAACAAAACAAAAAACACAAAAATATGTCATTGTTAGAAATTCAGTTTGCGGCAAACTGCATGCACACTTGTAAATATTCAAATCAATAAAATTCATGTTTCTTGACGAGATAAAACGTTCATAATGATCAATGTTGTGTTTCCAAAGCTTTATACTTGCATGAAAGTGTGATTTTGATTTGTAATGATTACGTATGTTTATTTCTTATTAAATTTCTTTTCTGTTTTAATCAATGATCCTATTGTAAACATTGTGCGATTCGTCCCTGGACTACTACTTTGTATTTTCCATAAAAAGGGGTGATAGTTCCTCAACCACTTGAGTAAAAAAAAAAAAAAAAAAGGATTCGGGGGGAAAAAATGGCATCCAAAAACATCCCCCCTTTTGAGTAAGAAAATTTTGAAAAAAATTGGGAAAAATCAGGAAAATAAAGGAAAGTAAGGGAAAATCGGGGTAAAATCAGGAAGAAAAAAAAATCGGGAGAAAAAAACTAAAATCAGGAAACCCATTTAAATCGGGTAATCATCAGGCCTGAATAAACCAGATTAAAAGTCACCAGGCTTACCTATCCTCTCTGCCTGATCTACCCGTCCTCTGCCAGGCCTGGGCTTGAGAAACCCACTGAACCCTGAGCAGATCTAGACCACTCCCTGCCTGGTAGCTCCTGTAAATACAACCACACAATGGAACAACTAGACATTAGAAAGGCATCTTGAAGATAGATAATTATTTAATATATCATCCAAATTGAACAGAGGTGTTGTGGTTGAGTATATCAGTCACTGGATTGTGAACCACAAGGTAAGGGGTTCCAATCTCTGCCGCAGTACCAACGTCCTACTAGGATTTATTCCTTGAATGTACTGAGCGCTACGGTTGCCGAAGCTAAAGCCGGGGTAATAGTATCTAAATTCCTTTGAAAGCGCATAGACACGTTATATCATAATGTGGTGTGTGCTATACAAGAACGGCATATTATTATTATTAGTTAGTTGTACAGGTCAACGGTATTTGTCCCAAATCTTACTGACGACATAAAAGATTGCAGCATTTCTGATGACTGTATCAACTTGATGGCCCTACTGTAGCTGAGATCTGAGGAAACATTAAGAACAATACTTGTTTAGTCTAGTATTCCATAATACTTGGTAATATATCATCATCATCGCCAGACACAAAATAATCAATGACCTTGGGAGTACCCAGTTAAAAAGCCCTTTTGACCAAAGAGACTTTGTGTGTGGGACAACGCACAGATTGTACATAGCATCAACTTTGGTCCCAAGTGTCAAAATGTTATCTGTTATATCAAGGACGTAAGTCTTTAAAGAGCGATGTACCGGTAATTCATTTGGCATTGCTTATAATGATATTCTTTGACATACAGTCAAACCTGTCTATTAAAGCCACCCTAGGAAGACAAAATACATGGCCACTATAGACAGGTTCCACAACACACATTTGTTTCTAGAGGAAGACAAAATACATGGCCGCTACAGACAGGTGGCCTTTATAGAGAGGTTGCTGCTAAAGCCTTGGTCACAAATGCCATTATGAACTGCTATGAACGCCGTACGAACGATTTTCAGACAATGGAAATTCGGGAAGACAATGGAAAAACGGGGAGATTCGTACAAACTCATCGTTCGTACGAACTTTTGTGATCGTATTAAAGACAGGTTCGACTATAGAAATAAAAACAATGAAAATGCTCTGAAATTCCTAGAACTCCATCTTCTCTTGAAGAGGCAATGACTTACTTTGCTTTGACCTTGCCAGTGTCAATGACATGCTTGATTCCAGGGATGGTGACTGACGTCTCAGCGATGTTAGTAGATAGAATGATTTTCCTCTTACCCTGGAACAACAAAAAGATAGAACATTTACGAATAAACTGCACTGATACTTCTACTGAATTTAGACCTTCACATAAAGGCTAGCCATTGTATCATTTTAATTTTCGAACAATTCGGTGATCGCCTCCAGCATCACATGCCAGCTGGCACCCCCTCACCTATGCCGGAGTGACCTAGGTTAAAACCGAAAGTCTGCGAAATGTACCTCAAAGACTGGTAAGATGGCATTTTGAAAAGGGTGGGGGTGAGTGCGAAGTACACATGTGCATACAGAGGTGATATTTAAGCGTAAACACAAGTACGTACAACTTGCTAGGCTAGGCCGTCTCTTTCCAAATTTATTCATTTATTGAATTTTCTCTAAAAAAAAGAAGAAAAAAAAATATAGGGTCTAAAAAGAAAATAAGCAAAAGGAAAGGGGATGGAAAGAGAAAGAATCCTAAAAATAGTCATTTATGACATGAAATTGTACATATGATTGTATTATATAAATAATTCATAAAATAGTGTGTGGCAAAAATAGTCAACTGTGACTGGTTGCCAAACAAAATCAAATCAAGAAGAAGAAGAAAGATGTTTGTGGCTTAATCACTTCCCTTTTTACCCTCTCAAGGATAGGGATAAGCAAGGCAAACTACACTGCATGTATACCATTGCCAAGGTCAGATTTTTATTTAAATGCTAGACACAAGTGTCAGACTCTCTAGAAGACAAATACCTGTGTAAAGGCACAGAAAAGCCTCTTTTTGGGGAAGAAAACAAAATTAAATGTAAATATTTTGCACATTTGTTTTCTTTACAATTATTGTTTAGATCCAGAACCAGAGCAAAGGTTTAAAAATGCTTGTAACTTAAATAATGTTGGCATCATTGCAAAGAGAATTTTGAAGTTCTGAGAAAAATGTAAAACTTCTTGGAAAATGTGTATTGAAGTGTTTAATTAATATTTACACAACTTTAAAGCAAATGATTCGTGTTCTGAATGATATAAGCTTACATTACATGTATAATTTTCCCATTTTTGAGAAATTTCTGCGAACAGCTACATTAATAAATATTATTTGTATATTAAACATAAGCAAAATTCAAGAAAGACGCTCTTTTGTATCGCAAAAATGCACCAGTCATAATCCAATTATTTCACAGCAACAGACTGTCAAGAAACTCAACAAAAAATTATGGAACATTTTGCGCATTCAAAAGTTACTGATTTATAGTTGGCACACACTACTGGGTTGAGTAAACAGGCTTGAATGTAACTCCAGTCAAACCTGCTTTAGCGACCACCTGTCTATAAAGACCAAATTTTTCATTTCCCTTGAATAAGGTTTCTCATTGAAACCTGTATTAAAGGAGCCTGTACATATAGACCACCTGCCTATAAAGACCACTTTTCTTGTTTCCCTTGAGCGGTCTTTATATACAGGTTTCAATGTAATTGTACTTACAGGAGGGGCAGGTTGAAAGACTCGAAGCTGCTGACCCGGTGGCAAAGAGGCGTACATTGGAATGGCTACAAGGCCAGGAACATCTACAAAGGACATATAAATGTTTATCAAATTTATCATATTTCATTGGTTCTGAAGTTCAGTTAAAGATATTATGCTTATGTATGTTTTTTAATAAGAAGCTCAGAGACCTATTGCTTGAAGTTATATTGAGAAATCAAGACCAACAATTAAATATCTTATCAAAGTTACAAAGGACCATTCAATACAAACAAATAAACGTTTTGATATCAAAGAATACCAATAAATAAACTGGTACAGAAGTTAACCTTTTCTTCTTTTTTTTTTACTAAAATGAGGAATTTATGCATTTACACAATTTTTTGCTTGCTAGGTCCCACATGTTCAAAACTGTGTTGGTTGTTAAATGACAAACATTTCACAAGAAGCTACACTTAACTATTATGACATGAAGCTATTTTGCTTCTCATGGGTCTGACATATTAATACTCCACCCACAAATGATCTAAGATAAAGGGACTATAAATGGATTATTCCTTGATCGGCATGTTTGAACACTCTGAGCATTTTTTTTAATAGGCTTATCGGAAAAACAAGGCTGAAAACAGATCAAAACTGCCAGCAACATGACAATCGTTTTTTGAACACTTGAGCAGAGAATGCTCCTCATTTTTGTAATTCTTGAAATTGTATTTGTGATGTCTTACAGAGGGTCTGAAATTCATAATAATTACAATTTTGTTTGTGTGTAATAGTTGGCAGCTATGCTTATTTAGAATGAAAATAAATATATCGAAAATAATATCGTGAGTGATATTCGTTTGTCTCGCAATGTATGGTCAACAAGGGATCAAAAGATTACGACGTTTCGTGCGCCGCTGCAACATTTCGTCAGGTGATAAAATATATTGTAAGCAAGCATCTTATATACTCTACGGGTGGACCGGCGGTCAAATAATTTGATCAATAATTAGAACAATAACGGACAAGGCCCATTGGTCAAAGCACACGGGTGCTCAACCAATCAACTCGGCTCGCCTGCTGGGCGAGAACAAAAGCGTGCTCAACCAATCAAAGGGCCGCTGGATGGGGAGTGTCATGGCGGTGTATCGTACGTGATATTTTGATCCCTTGTTGACCATACATTGCGAGACAAACGAATATCACTAGCGATATTATTTTGGATACTATATCCGCAATGAGTGGTAATATATTAAGCATTAAAATAAATATTTATTGTCTGAAAAGATAATCTTTTTATACTCACTCTGAGGTAGATCCAGTGCTACTTCCCTCACTGACCTAGCAACGCTTTCAATCTCTTCCTGACCAGTCAGGAATACAAGCATATCTTCACTGCAAAATACAACATCAAACGAACATGATTACATTATAAGCAGTTTTTGAAAGAAGATCTGCTAATTGTATTTTGAATCTCCATAATTAAACAATATACATGATTAAGTTAATTGTATCAGTAAGCCCTACAGTGTAATTAAAACTGGCTAATCACACAGCCTGGCAACAAAAGGCATTGGGCCATATCAACTCATTAAGTTAGTCTGATACAAGGCCTAAAGTCATGTTACAGAAAAACTTTCTAGACCTCAGTCTACCTTAATTTGGTAACCTTGGCGTTGTTTCATGGGGAGCTTTTCACTAAACTGTCGTAAGTACAAGTTCACTGACATCCCAATTCAACAACAGTTAAATTTAATACTCAGGTTGCAATGATATGTTGGCAAACTTGTACTTGTGACTGTTTTGTGAAAAGCTCCCCTGACTTTAGTTCTAGCTTAAACCCATCAGTAGGTTTGAAGTCAGTAGAATACAGATCAATCCGTTCCAAAATACAAATCTGTAGAAATTGCGTGGGATCAGCTTACGAAACAGGTTGTTCTTGATGGATTTGAAAGATGGTGACCAACGTTGAGAAGAGATAGTCTGGCTGAGATGAACTGGAATACATCAACTAAAGTAAAAGAGCAGAGTAACATTGTTTTAGAAATGAGGGTGACAACAGTAATACATGTATCAGATATCTAGGGTGCTTAAGACGAAGTGCACCATGGCGATAATATAAATATACCTTTGGTTTTCTTCTCTTACTCAGCCTCTCCTTTCACTTTCATGTCTATTTTTGATGGAAGGATTTTACTCTAGCTATGAGAATACCAATTTTTCCTACATCGTCAAGTCCTTTTTTGCATTTATAAGGTACCCTTGGCAAGGCATTTATCTACATTTGCCACCCCATCCCTGGAGAGAAAAGGGGACCTAGTAGGATGATGAAAGCCTTGTGTTAGTAATTGCCATATGCCCTGATGGTCACCATATGGTAGGCATACTCCTCAGGGAGTGGGGATGGTGCACATTGTGCGTGAATGAATCTTATGATCGGGATAATAATATCTGTAAAGCGCTTAGAGATGGATTTCGTATTAAGCGCTATATAAATCCAGATTATTAATAATATTATTATTACCACAACCTTAAATTTCTATTCCAGGGGACTTTGTACTTAACTATTTGAAGATTTTCATTCTTATTATCTGATAAATCAAATCATTTTTTACCTCTATAGGATGTTGTCTGCCTTGAAGGTAAAGGACTGGAGCTTTGTTAAAATACTGTGAGAAACGATCGACATCCATTGTAGCTGACATAACCACGATCTTAAGAGGGAGAAAGGTTAACAAAAGAATTGAATAACTTCATGATTGTATGGTGTATATTGTCTGTTTTGAGCCAGAATGGTGTTAACTCAGTTACTTAAACACATACTTAAATCCCTTCTGGCTCACAATTATCAATTTATTGAACAACACACTTTAACATTCATAAACAGAATAGGGTCCTTTGGTTCTTTGTTATTCATTGGTCTCTGTTGATGTAACATAAATATTGGTGATTGTCCATCCACTTTTTGCCAGTCTTGGAGACAAGGATGTCATTATTATTTGTTTCAATTTTTGATATATCACACACTAAGGGTCACATTGACTTCAAGAAGCATTTTCCGTTATATAAAGAGTGCACAAACTGTGTGCAGTATCCCCCATCCCATATCATGTCTTTTTCGATTTAAACCTACAATAAATGATGGTCTGAATTTAACCGACTGCTACAAAAGCATGTGTATGCTTGTACGTGAGCAACCAGGGGTTCAATGGCTTTAAGCCCTCTCTGAGAGACTTGTAATAACGATTAATGCTTTACCAAAGGGCCCGCCTTAGTTTCAAACCCTAGACCTACTGGTTACAAGACCATCACTCTACCACTCACCCATCGTGCCTCCTTCGTAATACAGAAGTGTGCAATTTGTTAACGTTGGAAGAACGTAGGGATAAACTTTGTTTCGATTTCGCCATTAACTTAGAAAAGCATGAATTGTGTTCTTTATGGCTACCAAGTCAAAGAATTGTTAATTTTAATTTACGAAATTTACAGAAATATTCTCAATTTATTTGTAAAACCAATCGCTTTAATAATAGCTCTATTCCCTATTTTGTTCGCATCTTAAATAATTATTATTTAAAAAAGTAAGCTATTTTGTATATTTTTATGTTTAATGATGCTGTCTATTATGCGTATGAATGTATCTAGTATATTTATCCTTTTATATGTCATTAATTTTATTTTATGTTTACATGTATAATGCTGTATTTTAACCATTATACCTTGTAAATGACCTGCAATTCAGCTTTGGCTGCCAGAACGCCATGTGAATAAAACCCTTATTGAATTGAAGAAGTTAATTTGTAATACCTTAAGTGGTCTGTTCCCATTAGATCTGTGCTGCTGAGCTGCTTTAACGACCCCAAACAGGACATCAGTATGAACAGTCCTCTCATGAGCTTCATCTAGCACTACAATGCTATACCTGTATATGGGAAATAAATGCAATTTCCAAAGTTCAAAGCTTAATCACTCGATAAAAATAGAATGAACATATACATTATCCAATTATACAGAGAAATTAAACAAAACAAAACAATACGAAACAAAGCTAATACAATATATAAATAATATAATATAAATAGAGAGCAGGAAAAAAAGTAGAAAACGGGTCAGGTTAGGACACACGTTAAAGATCATAAGTCATCATCAATACTCGGAAAGGTAAATTCCCAAAATAAGAGGAAAACATACCTAGCCTTTTGTTATTTATTATCTATTTGATACGACTCCATTTAGATAAAATAAAATGATTTGAATCACATTTGTCTAACACTCCTTTGGATATGCGACTTACAATATCTTTTTGACTTTTTGGGGGACATGTTACATACTTCATGTAATACAAAATAATTTAGAATTGCCTTCTTCATTCTTTTTGGATTGACAACAGATGCATCTTGCAACATAACAAATGTCTTTCATGAGGTTTATTACCTAATCTAATAGATTATAGCTTACTTTTTGTTATAGTTTATATATTAAGAGTCATATGTTGATTAACATGATATTCGTGTGTCTGTGTGTTTAAAATGAACTACAATACATTTACAATCTTATCTAATACGGTACATTATAGCTTACTGCTTGTTACAGTCTATGTATTAAGAGTCATATGTTATTAACATGATATTTGTGTGTATATGTGTTTAATAACTACAGGTACGATATATTTAATACCTTATCTAATACAACACATTATATCTTTTTGCTTGTTATATAAAGAGTCATATGTTCATGTATGTATCTCTAATAACTATAATATAAAACAACAAAATACAAGATCTTTACCAATAGGTATTCCATTATTGTGCTTACCTGGATAATTTTGGATCCAAAATGGCTTCCCTCAACAGCATACCATCAGTCATGTACTAAACAATCCAAAGAAAAATCATGGAATAAAGTTAACTGAATAAATATGACAACTGGTATCTCTTTATAAAGCCAAAGTACAATAATATGATTGCTGGGCCCTCAGGGAGAGCAGTATTAGTACCCTGGGTAAAGAAGATATATTATTATTATTCTCATTATTATTATTATTATTATTATAAATATTTCCATCCCACCCCAACCAAACAAACAGTATACTATCAGTCTCATTTACACCATGAATGTGTTGCTTTTCTTATTGATGCAAAATATAACATTTGGAGTGAATAAATAATGACTACCGGTAGATGCTTGTCTTACTGATATAAAGCATACACAGAACAGGGTCTCTTAAATACAGTTTTGGTTTGCATACGAGCCAAGAGCAGTAAAACACACAGGACTGCTATTCAAAAATGAATATTCTGAACCAAACAAAAGCGACAAATGTTCAAATTTCACTCAATTTCACTTGAATTGAAAAGAGCTTGATAATGTAAAACAGTGCTGATCAATTCATCTATGAAATAAAAAAATATTTAACAATTTCAGTAATATAAACTTGATCTCATAAACAAAGTCAAATGAAATAGATAGAATTACCTTGATCTTCGTTTGTTCCGAGGTTGCATCATCAAAACGTACACAGTACCCCACCTTAGAAGTGTCATGAAAAGAAGGAACATAAAATCACGGAAATGTTGATATCATGATATGTTGATATTCCAGTTCAAGTGGAAAACTGCTTTTAAAAACGCCACGGCAAGAAAAAAAACAACATTAATGCACTTCATAAGTTCATATCATCTGCTGAGAACCAGAAGGCGTTAACTCATATGCATTATCACAGAGTTAAAGGTAAAGACCAGTATTGGAAACGCCCCAATTTCAAAAAATGAAATGGAAGCTCTTATTACCAATCATGTGA
>JARBES010000116.1:17099016-17109210 GCA_030265145.1 Strongylocentrotus pallidus
AAAATGGAATTGCAACCCCCCCCCCCCCCTCCCCCCATGAAACCTTCTGGCCTCATTCTAAACCATTTGTACGTGTTTACAACTAGGCCACCTCAGCATATTAGCCTATATCATCATAATCAGAATTACTATAATTCTTATTGATCCATTCCCATTATAATTAACAGTCCATCCCAAATAATATCTATTTGGCCTTGTTACAGTAAACACAGACATTAAAAATGAGATACTGGGTAAGCGACATGCATAACATGAAAGCTCAATACATGCATCATCATCATCATGATCATGATCATCATTACTGTCATCACAGAGTGGGAGTTAAGCATATAGTTACTATGTTTGTGTATAAATTGACAACTTTTCATTATAATGTTCTTTAGTTTGTATTTACCATGGTTCATTCAAGATACATTTGTTAATGTTTCAAACTTTGACTTTGGTAGAGCTGTTTTATATAGACCAGAGACATGTATTTAGACCTTTAGACAATTCTGAACAGCTATGGGGCTAGACACGATACAGAATAAACACAGGAGCCCTGACAAGCTAAGCTCGGAGATTGGGTTAGCAGAGAGATGCCAAATAAAGCTTGACAGTACATCTTGACTGATGACCTCTTGAACAGCGTCAACTAGACTTGATGGACAGACCCTTCCGGTATACTACTCTGGGAGCACACATGCAGAGCATTATAGACAGGCCTACAAATTATTTGTTAAAATCACTACTCTCCACAACCAGAACATAAATTCTAGAGTACATAATTAGCATATAGGGGCACAGCACTTAGGAGCACTAACAATGAAAAGCCCACGCATTAAAACTTCAAAGCAACCTTTGAAACTTAACCTCCAAACAGCAAGGCATTACCAAGCAGGCATACAAATAAGGATACAATATAATCCACTAAAACAACGTAACTTTCAAAGCATATAAAATGTAAAATTAGATTTGCCAACAAGGCCTATATCGAGATGTTCAAATAAATATACTCCTCGACCAGTAAATAACCTCTAAAGCACATAAATAGTTGTTCAAACCAGGTCTATGAATAAATAAAAAATTGATACCATCAGAATCCAGAAACTCTAACCTTCTTAAGCGCATAAAAAGTATATTATCTACATGTACTTGTAACAGACCTAAAAATAAAATTTCCATATACCGGTATATGAAATCCACAGTATACACTTTTAGATCATTGGGTTACTTGGGTTAAGTACAGTTTGCTTTTATTGATATCTGGATTATCAGTCAATGTTGATCTTCTGATTATTCCTTTGTTTATTGACATGTTCTTAAGACCAGGGTCACAGGGTGGTCTTGTTATCTCAGAAGTTTCTATGCTATCAAAACTCACAATCAACCCCAACAAAAAATAAATTGATGCTCCAATGTTCAATTTATTTGTGCATGTGGGAGACAATGAATCATGTGACAAGTCTACCGTCTGTTCAGAACCAGAAGGGGCCATATCTCAGTGTTAAAGTATAGAGTGGTGAAGTGTGACGTCATCAAAAATCTATTCTAAAAATATATTTTTATGACATCACAGCTTCGGTACTCAATAGAGTTAAAGCCCTTCTGGCTCCAAAGAAATGAAATAATAAGTCAAAATAGTTTCAATATTCCTAAGTTTTGGATTTGTAGCAACCTCTACTTATCCACATTTGAAATTATTGTCTGTTGAGAGCCAGGGCTTGGGGCATTAAATATGAATAAAGATATGAAGTTGAGTTCTGGTGGTGTGATTGCATGCATGCATTGTATATATAACTGTGTGGAAGAAATTAGAAAATGTGGATCATGTAGCACATGAGTATTAGTGTATACTGTGAGGTTTTGGAATTATCAAAGTGATAAGAAAATTGCACACTTTTGCTAAAAGTCACATGCAGTGTACACTGAAATGTGTATATGGGACTACACAAACATGTGGCATGAAACGATGGTCCACAACCTTGAGTTGAAACTTGTCATTTACTGAATATGGGGGCATTTGAAGAGCTAAATCTTTTTCTTTGATACTCTTTCTTGCTAACAAAGTACTTTCCACCTGCTCTTTCTATGGCTAAACCTCTCTCTTGGCTCTTAGAGTCTAGACATTAGGTTATATACACTAACTTTCTTGCACTATTTCCAAGGTAAAATCTGCAACCTAGATTGTGTCCTTTAGACTAAGTCTATGCACCCTATCAAGTACGATTCAAACCTGGTCTAACTTTACGCAGCTTTTGAGATCACAGCCCCAAGATAAGACCATCAAAAAAGAAAGACAATGCAGCTCTATTGGAAAACAAGTTCCCTGGCTGGGAGGAGCTGGGACTTGAGACTAATCTTTTGGGGAGACTGACAGGGAGGCCAAAAGAAAAACATCTTGGATTACTCCGCCTTCTCATTGGAGAGGGTCATGGCCCTTGTGCAGCTATAATCAGCACCAATACGTCTCCCTTTCTCCTCCGCTCCTAGCCTAGCGAAGGCGACCGACAACGTATGATTACATGGAAAAGTTTGTTCGTAACTCGCCATGATGAGTATTAAAGCCCTTAGCGAAAGATGGTCATGGTTAAGTTAGTGTATTGGGAGTACGCTCCTGTGTTCCTGGGCAATGGTATCAAAAGATTGCCCTAATTTCATTTTTTTTGGTGGTCTTTCCCTGAAAATGAGCATCTTATTGGAGACAGCACTCAGTGAATTATACACAGAATCTTTGTGTACTTATCAATCCTTCTCATGTTAACTGTAATTCATGAACAGCAAGATGCCTGCATATTTCTAGACCATTTCACAGATTTCTACAATCGCTTACTAAGGTTGAGAGATTTAAACAAATTCATGTAGATCTGCCCCCCCCCCCCCTCCCAATCCTCCCTACTTGCGGTATATGTTCTCTACCTCTATCAGCTTGCCTGAACTATCCCATGAGAATCCCCATCCATTTCCATCATATTCATTTGAAACTGTTACACACAAATGTGAATGCTGACATTTCAAATCAACCTTCCGCGAAATCCACAATTTGACTTGAATCTTATGACTCGTCTAAGAGGTAGGGGGTATTTTGGGGGGGGGGGGGGTGTAGCAAGTTCTGAAATAGCCATTCTCCTCTCCTGGGACTCACAAGGTATGTTCTCATGTGTATGTGAGGCCATCAGCTTGAGCATTGAAGTACCTCATTCACATACACCCCACAGCTGCCCCGGCAAAGAAAGCAACAAACAATTCTATTCCAAGCAATCCCAAAATACATCATGATCTTCTCCCACGTTCAAACTAATAGAATTCATAGAACAGCTAAATGATACATGTAAGTTCTTCTCTATTTCTATTCTGGACGTCGTATAAAGAAAGGTTGTATAACAAAATGCATTTTGTGAGCATTGTTTCATAACGAAAACTAAATGAATGAGGGTTGTCAAACAAAAAAATCGATAAAAATATCATTAACTTTTATTTTTTCTCCTAAGTGCCTTCTCCCTTGGGGAGCAACTCAAACTATATTGGAAAATTGGAAAGTTGTCTGGTGCTACATCATATTGACATTACTGATTCAGCCAGGTTCAAGTGCCCATATGAATAGTGCTCACATTTAACAACTTCCTAAAATACAAAATTTTTTTTTTTTTTTTGGTTAGATTTCATTCAAACTTTCACCAGTTTGCTTCTCTGATTTTCTCCCTTCTTTTAAGGTAGGATTTGTCCTCATCTCGAGAGAGAGAAGGGCATTTAACTCTGTTAAAGCAAAAGTTAATTCCCTTCTTTCTTTAACAGACTACATTTATTACCCTTGTGTTGATTAAATTGCCCATGCACAGTACAATGAACATCAGAACATACTTAAAGCACCAGCATGGTGCTAGGAAAACCGTAACAAGGCAGCGAAACAAACAGCAGGGCGTCGCTAACTCACAGTTCACAATCGAGATCAATTTCCATGCCCCTTGTTATCGAGTTGTTTTCAAATGTGCAAGAACATGTGTGGAAAAAAGTGAATGCAAAACAGCATCATCCTCTGTCAATGACCCCAAACTGGCCCTACTTTCTATCAAAACATTTAAGGTAATCATCAGCTCTGGTTACAAGCAAATCTAAGAAATTCACACTCTTTACAAATTTGTTTAATTACAAATTAAATATTATTAATATAAGCCTACACAATCAATGGATCAGAAAGGAAACATAGCAGAAAAAAGTAGCTTCAAACTGAACATAGCAGATAATGATGGTGTCAAGCAGTTAGCTTAGAGATTGTCAATGTCTTTCTGTCTATAACGGTACGCAAACATATGTAAGGCTAGTAATATCTGAACACAAAGAAAGAAAAAGGGACAAATTGGAAAGATTGAAAGAGCTGTTGTAAAGGAAGATCTCGTAGCAAGATAATCCAAACCTTGTAATAAGTTAATTTGTATGAAAACAGAATGGCAAAAGTTTGAAATATAACAGACCAATACTAAGAGAGATATGAATGATTGAAATATGAGATCACTACACCAAAGCTACGCAAATCTCAAATTGGCAATTTTGTCTGTGGATTGCGACACTTTCTTTTATAGTTTTGTGCTACCAAGTTTGGCTGTTTTAACTACAAATTTCCCTATTCTTACAGACAGAAAGTGTGTATAAAATAATTCACAAATCTGATGAGGGATCGCAGCACTCTTGAGAGACTGGAGGGCAATGTCCTCCAGTCTTCTAAGAAATCTTCCTGGGGGAATTTGGAGGAGTCTGGTTTGGATTTTGTCAGGGTTTGTTTAAAGAGGATGGATTACTTGCTTCCAAAGAAACAGGAGAAGAAAGATGGTTTGATTAGTAATCCTATGATCTATGTTCAAGTACATAGAGGGTGCGGTTTACCAACTCTTTTCTAGCCTATAATCAGCGTTTTCAAATGTGATTCAGGCTATTTGACTATTAAGAATTTAAGATACGTTTCACAATAAAAACAATTATTATACTGTTAGTTGATTGTGTTTTTATTGTTTTTTTTGTAACAAGTGGACTGGTTTGTTTCACACATAAATTGATATTCAATAAAGATTGTTTTAAAAAGAGTAAAGCCATATATAATGCAGAGATTTCCTGCCAGTTCAAATCAGTTCTTGAACTTTAAAAGTATGCATTGGGAATTACCTGAACAGGCTTGTGAATTCAAGCCATAATAAAACTGTCATTCCATAATTCACCTTGTTATAAATATGTCCCAAACCTGAAATTATTTTCATATGTTTTGATACATAAAGCTGAAATCCCCTTTAGGTTTCGAAATTCCAATATTCTAGATTACCCCCTATGTCATCAAGGAGTTTAGGTTCCGGAGAATAGCGTATTCTACAGGGGATTGTGGGTAACGTACATTCATTCTAAAGGTATGTTGCATTATGTGTATGCCATACTCCATCAATTCACCAGTGTTGCAAGGAAATACAAAGGGAGGGAAAGTGAAGAGAGATGATAGAGGGCGGAAGGAGGGGGGAAGGAGGGGAAGGAGGAAGAATGAGGGGGAGGAGGAAGAATGAGGGGGAGGAGGAAGAATGAGGGGGAAGGAGGAAAGGAAGAAACTTTATGCACTATAGAATGAAAGCAAAGTGAAGCAAAAGGGTTACATGGGGCAGACAAAGAGGAATAAACAGGGTGATGGGCGGAGTTGCCGTAAGGGGCAATAAGAAGGCAGAGAGATAGAAATGGAGGCAGAGATATAGACTGGGGGTAGGAGGGAGGCAGTAAAGAGGGGAAGATGGGGAAGATAAAGATACAGATAAGGTGATGGGCAGTGGAGGGGGTAGAGAGAAAGAAAGAGAGAGAGGAGAGAAGGAGAGAGAGAGAGAGAGAGAAGGGGGAGAGAGAAAGAAAGAGAGAGAGAGGGAGAGAAGGAGAGAAGGAGAGAAGGAGAGAGAAGGAGAGAAGGAGAGAAAGAAACAAGGAAGACAAGGGAAGCTTATATACACAGACATACATGGACACCAAGTACATGGAAGTTCTAAGGACAGAGAATAGACTTTGTACAGAAACATAAGAAAAGGAGCTTAATCAAAAATTGAATAGAAATGAAAAGATTGCAAAACAAGATACACAACAACAAACAAAAAATATGTGGGATTAAAAGGATAGATGGGAAAGTGGAGATTTACAAATTTGGAAGAAAATTTATAAGATAGGACATTTAAGAAGGGAATAATGAAAGAAACATGGCGTCCAAAGAAACAAGACTCACGTGGAGCGATCTGGATGATGGCCAAGTTTCAAGAACATGAAAAGGTTTCTTAGAAAGAAAACATCCCCGGCACACAATGAGGGTTGCATGAGGTCATTTTGACTCATTTAAAAATCTTTCCAGACTCTACAATAACGATAAAGTAGCTTAGCGGAATGAAGTGGTATGAGAGGACAAGTCTGGAACGCAAAATGCACAATAGTTGAAAATCATTATGTTATCACACAGAAGTAGAACCCCATTGTTAGGATATGGAGCTGGTAAATGCATACAGGTATACCATATCAATGAGGCTTAATGTTAGCTAAACTTTCATTTAGAAATGACAAAAATTAACTTTTATTAACAAACATCATTATTTATCATGCATTTTGCCCTCCAGATGTGTCTTTTCTTTGCACCACTTCATTTTGCTATGCTACTTAAGCCTACATGCGATGTACGATATGTCAAAAATGAACTTTTCATCAACAAATATCACTAATTATCATGCATTTTGCCTTCCGGATGCGTCTATTCTTCGTACCTCTAAATTTTGTTACGCTACTTAAGCCTACGTGCAATGTAGGATGCCTTTGATATAGATAGAACCCCTGTCCTGTCCATGTTAGGGGCCTTATAGACTAATGACAAGTACAGCTTTCTCTAATCGGATTTATAAATCATAACCTTATGTAAAATCATTTAACAAGGAAAGCACACTCGCTACTCGTATTAACCATGGAGTTGATAGAGAGAGGTACCATCGAGGGATTAATGATTTTAAAGGATGATTTTAGTTTTCAAAAAGACAACAATTAATAAAAAGAGAATAAGGTCAGAAAAGGTTTTATAAAAATTTTAGAGAAAAGGAGAAGAAAGTGCTTGATTGTTTTTTTAATTTGTGAAGTTACTACAAAAATAGGCAACTCTTTTAGTTCATGAAAGAGCTACATGAAATTTTTTTCTAATATGTCCTCCCCTATTTCAAAGGTACCACTCGCCTTTCTTTCACCTTAAATCTTACATATTTTGTTTTTTTGTTTTCAACTAAGCATTGTATTTAGAATATACATGTATTGTCATTTTCTTAGCAGTTGTAATTAAGTTTAATATGTTGGTGTATTAGTATTTCACTGTCATGTTAAATAATTTCTTTCTCTTAATCTACAATTAGTTAAGTCACTAATCAGTCTACATGTATGTAATTATACCTTATACATTTGTTCTATTGCTCTTCGTTAACACGCATACAGATGGCAACACAGTATGTGCTACATAAGCCTAACACTTTTATTATTACTATCATTATCAACTTTCGGTGCTTGGTACTATAGAGGCAATGCTACACAAAGTCAACAGTGACCATCGGTCTCCTCTACAAAGATTTGTCCTATTTACAGACACTCTATAACGTAAACTATCATTAAATGTCAAACTCACAATGCTAGCTCAACTTCTAGTCTGCATGCACGAACCCTTGTTAGTCATCTTGTGTAAAAGAGTGTCTGAATTGCGAGACTACGCAGATTGCATGGTCTACTGTGCTCCATAGGCTTTGTACTATAACTTTATTTCACACAACCAGAGAGTCAAAAAGTGACGGAGCTAGTCTCGGCTCAAGACTTTCTAATGGAATTGAGTTTTGGTGTCAAATTAGAGTCTGAGTCTGAAGACTACTTGAGTTCACTGATTGGTCTGTTATACATCGTGTATGTTAACATACTCAGGGGTTGCCCAGACGACTCCAATAGCCATCCAATCTAAAAGCTAGTCTAGCTCATCACACCCTTTTAACATTTGGAAGATGTTGAGATGCGGACTGCATTTATCTTAGATTAGAAACAGCAGCAGTACTGCGTAAATGCTTTGGCCTTGTGCAAGGTATCCCGGCATACGACTGAAGGATGTCTCTTGGAGCAAGTGCTAAAAGCATACTTACATGTATATGGTACTTGGATAATATAAACCACAAATAGATCAACTGCAGGAAGACCAGACCACAGAGGTAACTCTGACCCTAATACTGACACTTGGGCATAAACCTGACCCGACCATGACCCTAACGGTCTAACCCTAACTAACCTTGACCCTAATCCGCAAACTTTGAACTGATGCATAACAGGGTATTCTGCACTAAGCCGAACCAATCAATATCTGCCTTGCTAAAAAACTGAGCGGCACTGGTGGGATCGCGTCTGAAACGGTAAGCTAAACGAAGTTGGAGTTTCTGGTGTAAGTTGGCAAGACTCCAGGGCTGTAGGAGGCCGGGGCTAGGGGGTACATGGTCTACGCAAAACCAGCTGCACTCAATTGTATACACAGCCTTTTTGTCACGACCAGCCGACCGTAGTTTATGATGCCAATGGCAGAATAACCAGGTTCCAATTTGGAAAAGCCAAGCAGAGGTTTATATAAAAGAGAGAAAGAGGACTTGAGCAATGGTCCAGAGTTGCTTCTCGCTGGTGCCAATTACTCGTTTCATCTTATTGACATCTCATATTGTGAATCTGTGATTCTGTGTATCAGGCTTTATATAGACTTTAAAGGGAAGATGGTGATGGTGAAATTAATGGGGAACAATATCCTAAATGTCTCACAGGTAAAACAAGGGGCACACACATAAAGGTGTATTTCAAAGTATAACAGATATTTATGGGGCTGGGGCAGCAGTCAAATTCACTGTTTCACAAGAAGCATTGCTATCTGAGGTCCGATATCTCCAGCTCAAGCTTGTTTGTGCTGATGGAGAGGCATCTACATGACACATGTACATAATATAATGAGGTAAAGTGAGAATATAGGCCAAGATATTGCAATCCTGCATGTAAGCAACCCTGGTATAAAACCTCCAGCAAGCAGGCTTTGTGCGACTTGAGAAAATGGAAACAAGAAACTTCAACCGCAGCCGTTTTAAAGAGAAACACTGCTATCTCAAGCTCGATCTTGTTTAGGCTTATAAGAATATAGGCCTGGATGCTCCAATTCTCCATGGAGGTAAAAATTTAAAAATTAAATAAAACTAAAGCGAGCAGGGTTTGCACGATTCTGAGAAATAAAGACAAAAAGCCTTCAATTTTCTAAATCGGACCATCTTCTTTGACAAGCCCTGCTCCAATTTGAGCTTGTACAGGCTCATGGAAAATCACGTACCGAAGCAAAGTAAGAATTTAGACCTAGATATCATGTGATTGGAGCAAGAAGGACATTAATTCTGTGATAAGCCATACGAGTTACCGCCCTTCTGGCTCTGCCTGGACGGTATTACAATCCTGCATGCAGGCAGGGCAGGCAACCCTGGTATATAACCCAATATAAAAACCAGGCACCGATCGGTCGGTCCTGGTGAATCTGATTCTCTGCTCCTCGTCTTGAATTACCATCCAATCAGCAAGCATGCACTACTACATGCCCTCAATTTTAATGAGCGATACATCGCCCGTTGAGAGCAAAAAGGGCATTAGTCAGGTGTTACTTGATAGGCGACAATCCCTTCTGGTTCTGAACATGTGATATTTTATAGGCCAGACTGTGTGCATGTTTTTTTTTTTGTCAAACCCTATCTGCAGATGGCATCATAATGAATTAGGCCTACAGGAAATTTAGAAATGAAAAGAAAATCAAAGCTTTACAGAAAGTTATAAAAATCTATCCTCAATCTGCCCCTCCTTCCTCCTTGCCTTTTATCACTTTATATACCTGCCATCAGCCCCCCCCCCCCTGAAAAAATACATTATATCTGCATGATTTTATCAGTGTGGAAACATAGGCCTTTGACATACACATTGGATCAATAAATGCTGATCTGAAGGAGAAAGATTTTAATCGTGATTCCAGAATTCCTTCAAATCAAATAAAGGAAAATAATAAAATCATGTGCATGCATCAAGGGACACAAGCAACAAACACCAATTTTGTTTGTGGTAATGACAAACTCTGTATTTGTACCAGTACCAAGGGACAAGGACATACTGAACTTTTGAAAGTTCAGCAGCCCC
>JARBES010000116.1:17164497-17177656 GCA_030265145.1 Strongylocentrotus pallidus
GCTGGTAGATGTCGTCTATGGTATCTCCCAAAATGATTGCTATGGAAACAAGAAAAGAAAAAAGTTTTTAAAATTCAAATATACATGTAATTAAAAGATCATAAGAGAACTTACCTGTTTGAAGTTTAATCCGTATTTTATAAGTAATGTAAGGGAGGATATTACGTAGTCGAAGTCGAGGTCTCGCAGGCTTACTAGCGGCTCTCTTATTGTGACGTAATATCTTTGTGATATCTTTTTTATATCTCAGCATCATTATGTCATAAAAATTGGACATCACCATTAGAAGAAAGTCTGAATAAAAATGGCTATCTTTGTTTTCAAGTTTCATATCTATGTGCACGATTTAAAAAAAGGACAAGTATTGGTTAATGAAATACATTATTAAAGAGAGTCAGTATTCATAAATTGCTCATTAACAAAAAGAACATTGTTAGAATATTGATAGAGGTATCCTTGTCGTTGTTTAAATGCATTTTCTGAAAATGGCTGTGGCTATCTAAAGATTTCCTAATTTCTAGCCCCAAAAAATATATCCCTTCAAAAAGCCTTTCATTCCCCACCTGTGAAATATTCGAGGAACTCCTGTTCCAGTTTGAGCGCCCTCTCGTAAGTCTTGCGGGCTTGGTCCTCCGAGACCCTCCTGTTCATCTCGACGATGGATTCTACCGACTTGGGCTTGAGGAAGATAGCGATGGGGTAGAGCTGGGCGACCTGCAGGCGTTTGATGGCATTGCCGCTCACGTCAAGGATACAGTGCTTGCCCTGTGACACACACACACACACACAGACGGAAATAAATAAGAGTTATTAGTCTAGAAAAATAAAGCCTAGCAGAATAGACCAGTTCACGGTTAGCACATGTTCTAAATGACCCAGAATATCCACAGATCTTCAAAACAGGTCCAACTTTGTACATTTTGAAATAATCATTCCTACAGTGATGGAGGTGCTACATATAGCCTTTAACCTGTGTATCATGGAGTGCAATGCTTGTGCATGAATGAATAATGATTACATAACTTTCATTTGCACGTATCCAGTATTTTGTCCCCATGTATTTCACAATTTGGTCTGCAATGACCTTTAGCTGCTCATGCTCAGACTGCAACTATAAACTGATTTCATAATGAGACTATACTGCCAAGACAGAATCCTGTACCTGGGCCTGTTTCATCAAACTTGATATCAATAGCAAGTTACAATAACTGTTATAAGCTACTGAAATTGTGGCATCTGATTGGCTAAGAGCAAACTTGTCATAGATTACCTCTTTGGCTGTTATAACTGATATCATTACTGGACTTGCACACAATTACTTAAATGAAGTCCCACACACTGCATTTCATGTACCTTTTCTGAGACCTCCTTGACTGATGCTACACTGGTGCCGTAGAGATTCTCGTTGTACTGGCCGGCCTCAATGAACAGGTGATTCTGGATGTCTTTCTCCATCTGTTCCCTCGACTCTACAAAATGGTAGTCCCGACCGTCGACCTCGTGGGGTCTCCTTGCTCTCGTTGTATCTGAAGAAAAAAGTTGGAAAAGTGCTTTAAAAATCAACTGCCCCAAATTCTCTGCTACAAGCGTTCTTTCAAGATCTTCAGACAGCATTTCAAAATCAACGTTACATATCATTGTAGTGTAGGAGATGTTCCCTTGACTCTATGGAAATTGTGCTATATAAATATCAGGAGCGCCAGGAGGGTCAAATCTGACTGACATGAGCGCTATACAAGAACCCATTATTATTATTATTATTACAAGCAGGAATGCGTAGAAATACAACTCAACTTTCTTATTTACTCCTTCACATCTGATTTATGCATGTACTGGTATTAATTTATAACATTTATTATTACTTGGTACATAAACCAAAAAAAGGAAAAGCAAGCTAAGTTTAATTTTTTGGTATTTTGACTAGAATAGAATAAACATGTGTAAATCAGATAATATGAATGATATTGTAGCTATGCCTTTCTGGTTCTACCGGTATATCAATTTTCAAATAAATACATGTATTTCCAGTTCTTATCAGATATAATGTGGAATAAAAACCTGATGAAACAAATCACCATGGCTTCATACGATTGCATACTCACGTGGTACACAGCTTCCGAATTCATCAGGCATTTCTGAGATGAGATCATCATTAATTCTGTCTTTACCGGGTCCAAGAATGATGACAGGCCTTGTGTATTTGACTGCAAAACAACAATGGAGGAAAAGGTGTCAAACTGGAGATACAATATACAGTCAACAACTAAGTATTGGGGTGTACTGCAAGGTTCCGGAATCATCTTAATGATATTTTGGCCCAGTCTTGGTAAAATTAACAAGCACTGTACACAGAAAGATGTATATGGGACTCCACAAACATGTGGTATAAAAATGTGATCCTTATGTTTACGCTGTTACGTGTCATATTTAGGATATGAAGGCATTTGAAAAGCCATGATTTCAAGGAACATTTTTTCTTGGGTTGTTGCTCCACACTTGCATAATAACAATGAAAATGCTCACAATATATTTTTCACCTCTCCCCAGGACTCAACCTTCTCTTTAAAGAGAACAGAAATACAACGGAAGAGATTAGACATAGAGGAATAGGAAACTTAATATCAAGGCACAAATTATTCTCACTAATACTTACTTTCTTGTTGGACGACTGCTTCATATGAAAGAATAACCTCCTCATTCCCTGTTAAATATTGAAAGTATTGAGAAATTTTGATTAATATACACTGATAATAAAGCTCATACAATGTTTTGATATCATTATTTTGTTAAAGACCTAAAATACTAAGAAACTTATATACATGTAGAAACATTGATAGTAGCTGACATGAGTGTGTCTCAAAGCAATTTTCATACGAGTTGACTTCAGTGAAAATAGTGTGAGCAAGAGAAAATATTTTTCTCTACAACAGTACCATACATTATCTTTGTTTAGATATCCAACATTGAAATAACTTCATGCAATCTTCATTAAAAGCAACGCTGCAATATCTGCAATATCTGATATGATTACTATAATACTACCGGTAATTGTATTTTGAATAAGAAAAAAAAAAATATATATATATACTCCCTGACACATAAATAACGTTATGATTCATGTTCCGCACATAATATTGATGGTTTAATTGTTGCCAATTGCAGAGATTAATCATACATAAATGAAACATATTCTTACTTTCATGTCTCATTTGATAAATGTCTCAATATATCATTCCATCCTTATATGACCTTAAACAGGTGTGAACAAAATTAATATATTAGTTGTTGCCAATTTACAGAGATTAATCAAACATAACTGAAACAAATTAAATATTATTGGTGCCAATTTAAAGATTACTCTAACATTAATCATTGGTGTAATTAATGTCTGGTCATGTGACCTGTTAAGTTTCTACCATACTTACTGTAGCTACTCTCGCTATCACTGGCGTTGGACGTGAAAGCTGTATATATTAATAAAGTGAGGGAGAGAAAATATGACCTTGTGCATTAGACAATGTTAACATATAAAACAGATAATATTGGTTCTAGTTGTACGATAAACAGTGACATTTTGGTGAATGCCCTACGATTTTTCACCTTACAATCTGACAATAATTTGTACACAGGTAATTCCATAAATTGAGGACCCACCTTGTGACATTTTCGATGTCCCTGTTACATAAGGAACCCACTCGTATTTGTGGCTCTGAGTAAAGACTTGAATAGTGGAGTGAGATTGTAAAGTGATTTCCAAGCATAATATTGCATCCTCGTACCTAGAATCACTTAACAATCATACTCCACTATTTAAGTCTTTACTCAGAGCCACAAATACGTGTGGGTTCCTCATGTAACAGGGACACCAAAAATGTCACAAAGTGGGTCCCTAATTTATGGAATTACCCACATACAGGTTGGAACATATATGAGGGGGTGGTGGAACATACATGAGCGAGTGGTGGAACGTACATACATGTACATGTACACAGGAATGTAGGATGAAATAGTACATTTTCATCACAGAGTTTCACATGTACATGAAGGTCGTGGGTACATGTAACATGTTATAAATGTGCTGGATTAATTTAGTAAGGAACTACAGTCAAACCTGTCTACAAAGGAAACAGAAAAAGCGGCCACTGCAGACAGGTGGCCTTTATAGAGGGGTGGCCACTAACACAGGTTCGACTGAACTTGTAATTAAAAGGTACATCGGTCAGGGGAACCACTGAGTTTTATTTGCTTGGGGGAAAAAAAAGTTTCATCAATGGTTGTAACTTGGGTCCAGTTTTGTTATAAATACAGTTTTCATTTAAAATTATATCACATAAAACTTTCATTTGAAATTATATCACATATAACTTCCAATTAAATACAGATTGATGTTTAACCTCAAACAGGACTGCATGCAGTATATAACAGTGGTGAGATAAAGGGGTCACACAATAGAATGAGAACTCTATCCATGTCTAAGAACTAAACACAGGGATAATCTTTCTAATATTTTCTTTCTATTCTTTTTTATACACACATCACCGTGAAAAGTTCTATCACTATAGAGAGTTCAGGGTGATGTACTATTTGTACAATTTAAACAATATTTTCATTCAATTTGTCTGTGTTTGTTCTTAAGGACTACAATTAAGTGGACAATATAAACATACTTGGTAATGATGTACATGTATAAAGCACAAGCAATAATAAAAAAAAACATGCAATTTTACTCATTTGTGTGTATGTGTGTGTGAAAACAAAATAATACTGGGGTGAGTCATTTACAATGGTGTAAACAACAACAAAATGCAGTATATATGGGACTGGAGTGAGAATGAAAAACGATGCAAACATATATTTAATGCTAGTCCATATTAGTCATCAGTGAAATGAATAAATTGATTCAATTTTTGTTTTTGTTTGTTTGGCTTGATTTTTAACATTGTTTGTCCTCCTTCTTTTCTTCAAAGCTATTTGAATTGTCAAAATAAAGCACATTTTTCCTTCAAAAGTGTCACCCTATATTTTCAAGCCATTTTACCATGACAACATGAATACAAAATTCAACAAAACTGGGGTATTGTCATATTTATTAAACAGGTGCATGATTTTCAATACTTTTCAAAATAGGGTGTTAAATGACGTATATTTTGTGACACATGAAGAAGTTAGTGGGTGGGGTTCATAATAAAAAATATGATATATTATATGCTTTGTCTATTGAATCAGTCATAACAAATGAATCTTAGCGCCCCTTTTTTTTTCATGATCCATTATTTTGTATGACTTTAAAGTCTCTCTATATATGTATAATCAACAAGGGTACAATATGAACTTTATCAAAACATGGCATTTTGTAACACACAAACAAAGTTTCTCACAATATTTTGGTGACTTCATATTTCTCTTGTAGCGCAATGCGGCAAAAATGCTTTATACAAGACTGATTTTGTTGACTGCAATACATTGAAGTCAAAGCATATGATATACATGTATATATATCATGTTCAATACAATGAAAGAGGGGTCACTGCTGGTGTTAGATTTTATGACTGATAGTATTATTGACCTGGCGGTGATGATGTAGAGACTATTACTGAAGATGACACTAAGGCAAAGCAGTTTAAGCAAAAGCAAGAAATGAGGAAAGAGAGAAAGAATGCAATCATTAGCAGATATTAGGCAAAAGCAATCATTAGACAAATGCAATCATGAAGCAAATGCAATCATTAGGACAATGCAATCATTAAGAAGATGCAATCATTTGGAAAATGCAATCATTAAGCAAATGAAAATATTTGGAAAATGCAATCATTAAGCAAATAAAAACATTTGGAAAATGCAATCATTAAGCAAATGAAAACATTTGGAAAATGCAATCATTGGGCAAATGAAACCATTTTGAAAATGCAATCATTAAGCAAATGAAAACATTAGAACAATGCTATCATTAAGCAAATGAAAACATTTGGAAAATGCAATCATTAAGCAAATGAAAACATTTGGAAAATGCAATCATTAAGCAAATGAAACCATTTGGAAAATGCAATCAAGATTAGGCAAATATGCCAATGAGACAGATAAAGGGTATTCTTGATGCAAATCACACAAATAATTTTGTTGGTTTTTTTTATGATGAAGAAAGCAAGATAATACTGAAATAAAGACGGTATGATCGATTGAAGAAGAAAAGTTACAACTTGGAAGAGAAATTGGAAGTATTAGTTGATGTTTCAAATGAGTTTAGTTGAATGAAAAATAAATTGAGGAATAATGGAAAATCACCTTAAAGAGGTCATTAAAGCTTTCAAGGAATTAAAAATTGCACACATAGAACAGAAGCAAACAATTTTTTTTCTTCAAAATCTAGCTACTGCATTAAAGTTTCGTTCATGCAGTACAGATTTTTCTCCATTATCTAAAAACAGACATTACATACAGAACATGACATAAATCATTTCTAAGACATGCAAAAGTTGGCAGCATCATGCATTTTCATTGTCGTTATTTTAAATAGTATACTGCCTTCCTAGTTACTCGGGCAAAAGGACGCAAGTGACATTTTGCCATTTTTCATGTCATAGAAACATACCAGAAATGCAATGGACTCTTTTTTTCTTCTTCAAATAATGTTCTTTTTGCTGAAAACATTACTGTTTCTAGCAATATTTCCACTATTTTTTCTAGATGTCACTTGTCCCCTTCTACAATATTAAGGCTGGAACAGTTTCCTGCAATTAGGGGATCAATGGTAATATAGCATCTATGGAAAGCAAGTCTAAGGAATGCTACTGAATTTCTTGCAAGTTACCGTTATGATCTGATGAATTTATTTATTTGTTATCACTTACGTTCTGGGTCGCTCGTCTCCTGATCGCTGTCTCTGTTTTTCTTGAATTTCCTGAAGAAACCTTTCTTGCCTTTGCTATTTACAGTTCCCTGGAGAGCACAAAGTAATTAATGAACATAATTATCAACTAACACCAATCTAAACACATGGGGCTAAATCACTTTAAATTTATGCAAATAGATATTCCCAGCATTAAAATCATTTAAAATCATTATGCCAACTCTGCACAAGCCATTTCTACTTCTTCCTTTTTCAATTCCAAACAAACTATCCATAAAACATCTAAGTTACATTCCACATTAATTCATTCTCAAATCTTTAAAGATTTCTTCATACATCAACACAGTCATCTGTTAGGAACAGTTTAAATATAACTTATGTATCATTTGTCATCAACTCTTTTCAACAGCAAAATAAAGAATTAAAAAGGAAAAGAAAAGAAGTGACATTATATAATTGCAAATTTAGTCACACGTAAGGGTTTATCATTCAAAGCTAAATTTCTCACCGCTGGCTCCTGGATGTTGTTGCGGTCCTTATTACCCGAGAATTTGACACTCCGTAACCTCGCCTTCTCTTTCCTCTCCACTCTGTATGGTGAAATACAAATAATATTATGTTACAGAGAGATAAATACATAATTTAACATGATTCCCCTCCTAAAAATCTTAAATCAGTATAAATATTACAAGTGTAAAGCCTCCTCCGTATATACTAAAGACAAAGAAGAAAAAACTATCAAATCATGGGGAAGTTTAAAATGTTTATAGTAATGTGGAGTAATGGCAGGGTTTCTAAAAAGTAAAATCATTCAAACTTATCCATCTGGACAATAGATTGGTCAATGAAATTCCCCTAAATACTATTCCATCATTTCGCCTGTTGTTTATGATAGCTCGTTTGTAGATGGAATCCACTTTACGTACTATTACAAATAGTTGTTACTATGATAGAGAGGCATTGTACAAGCATCGCAAGATTTGGGGGGCCATCAAGTACAAAAAATAAAATAAAGAGAATGTACTATATCAACCAATGTATTATAGAAAGAATCACACACATTGACAATCAAATCGCTCAAAATTAGACAGTTATTGATTCTGGAGAAATGAACCCGGATCAGAATCAAACCTGCTTTCTACTCTGTACACACATAAAGTCAAAAAAGACTACAAAGACCACATTTTTTTGTTTCCCTTGAAAACGGTTTCTCATTGAAACCTTTACTACAGGAACCTGTACATAAAGACCACCTGCCTATAAAGACCTGTCTCCCTTGGGTGGTCTTTATAGACAGGTTTCAATGTATAAACAAAAGGTTAAAGGTGAAAGGTGACTGACCTCCTCTTGCTTGGAATGATGCCGATTTCTCCCTCCTCTCCGTTGGGAAGGATGTGACGCGCCTGCCACCACTCATCATCGCTTGCGTTGGTCACGTGGATGATGTCACCGAAGTCAAAGCTTAGGCCCTGACTGGGTAGACCGCTGTCCCTGCTCTTATCATAGTCAAACAGAGTCCTGATGGGAGATGATGGGTCAAAGAAACAAAAGAGAGAAATTGGATTATGATGCTTTAACCAAGAACTCAAGCACATGAACAAAATATGATATAGGAAATAACTTTTTTTTCTATGGCGATTTTTAGTAGTTACTTATCGTAAATGTACATACTGAGGAAGAAGAAAAGATAACCAACCTCCTCCTCCACTAAACCCTGAATGTTCCACTCCATATAGGTATAGATTTCCAATAAAAAGAATTGTTTTAAATAGAGAGTGAAGAACTCAAGCACATGAAAAAAATGATATAGGAAATAACTGTTCTTTTTTTCTATGGTGCATTTTGGTTATTACTTATCATAGCCTCTTAACGTCCTTCCTCCGAGAAACCCTGAGCATTCCAATCCATACAGGTAATACATTTCAAATAAAAAGAATTATTTCAAACAGAGGTACTTAGTGGATCATTCTATTCTGTAAAAGGTGCATTTTGATGACTATTTTGCCCAAGTTGTGTGTACTTTTGCAATTTAAAGGTTTGAACTTAAAATTTTATTTATAAATACCCGGTATATAAAGACAACAAAATATCAAATCAAATTTCTCAGTAACTTCAAAACTTGAGAAGATTGAGTCATAAAATTAATAGAGATACAAAAAAAATGCTTCTAAGGATAGTGTTACATGAAATTAAACGACAAAATATTAAGTTCAAACAAAGATAAAAGCGATTAAAAAAACAAACTTTAAATATGTGTTCAGTACACTCACCTGACAAATAATGTTCTCTTAGCCGACGTCCTAAGACTGCCTGTGGGACTAACAGAGTTCTGCATCATCTCCTCACGCAGTGACTGGATCTTCGCTTCAAAACAGTTGTATTCTGAAATGAAAGCAGTGACAAAGTTGGATTTAAATTGTCTGAAATTCCATTGGTTTGTCTTGTTCAGGATTCAGTAAATATGCTTCACTTACAGAAATTTTCAGTAACACATTATAATTTATGGATATTTTTTTCCTAGCGACCTAGTGATGAGGTATTCCATCAATCTGTTATTAATGAAGGAACTACATTAGTTGGAATCCAGTCTGAATACGTTACTTGTTGCTATGTCATGTAAGCCTTAGGCAAGCTTTCAGGTTGCAAAGAAGAACCTTTCTTTAAACAGTATATGCATACAATGTGAATATGTTAGTAAACCAGTTTATTGACTTGCCTGACATAAAAACAAGTAATGTATACAGACTGGATTCCAAGTATTGTAGTTCATTCATTAATAACAGGTGAATGGAATATCTCGTCACTAGGTCCCCAGGAAAGACACACCATAAACTAAAACCGGTCAATTGCAGTTACAGCTGATAAATTAAACTTTTTCCGTCCACCCCATCTTTTATCATATGCCATGTCATTGAAGTCATTCAGCTGTTCCAAATAGTCGAATTTATTTTCTTCAAGCGATGTCTTGGAGTGGATTTGTCATTGCTATTTCTGATAATGCTTCAGCAAGCTATTCAGGCTTCACTTTGCCACAAGCCCACTTGTGTAGGTAAACATTATTATGATTACCAACATTATCAAAATAGCATGTTCATAATTTATTTTATACCATGCACAATGCTCACTGAAGCTTCCATAATTTGTTATCATTATTAACGAGTCATGATGCATATTTGTTGCATTACCAATCCTTCCAAACACGGAGTAGTATATTTAGGGATGTCGAAAACAAACCTTTACATGAAAGAAAACAAACCTTTAAATGAAAGAAAAGAAGGCATCAGCCTTGATAAATTTGTAAAGATTTCTGGTTGGAGAGACAAAGGTTATTGGCACAAGGCTGAATATGATCTCATTTCATCAGCCATTGAATATAGAAACTCTCTAGGGAAAATGGGCTTATTTTGAATACAATATGAAACCAGATGTTGTGAGATGACTCAATGTACCAGACTAAACATTCACTAGGCTCGTCTCCATCAGCTCAGTTTGCCAAATAACCCGCTATTTTAACTATCCCGATCTTCATCAGCCAGCAGTTGCAATTAGCGGGATATTTGGTTGAGAAAATATCCTGAGAAATTTTGGTCTTTTTCCCAAAATATCCCGCTATTTGGGAAATAGCGGGGGCAAATTTGCGCCCGTCCGAGCTAGTTTGTGATGAGCGTATTGGTCGGGTGAAGACGAAATTTCAAGCTTCAGGATAATATCGCGAGTCTGAAAATAGCGGGTTATTTGGCAAACTCAAGCTGATGAAGACAGGCCTACTGAGATGAATAGAATCTCATATAATTGAAAGATTATAACAAATGCATTGTTATCATGACACAAAGAGGCACACTGTATTCATGGTTACAGTAGACGGTTTCTACTATGTAAAAAGTCACTTTTCACAAAAGAAGAGATTATGAAATGAGCTACACGTACAGGAATGTTCCTTTGCAATATACACAATACCTGTGAATGTAGTGGGCCTATAATCAAAGAAAAAATAGGCATCGGACTAACTTCCTTCGTTGAAAGAAACAGAACGGAAGCATTAACTCAGCGTCAGGTTTAAATTTTAGAGGAAAGCAGTACAACATTTACATGTATGTGTTTGTGTGCTACTCATACAACCATTTACTATATGTTTGCCAACAAACAATTATGGCACACAAAGAGATCAAATTCCTTTCTTTCATGAACAAATTTGCATTTCATGCATGGACAAAATTATACAATACGGTGAACTTTTAAATAGAAATTTAGCCGAAGAGGTTAACATTAATCAAGTTTGGGTAGGTCAGCTCAGTCAAATTAATAGATTTTTAAATAGTTCTTTAGAAATGAATGTATTTATTCATGACAGTACAAATATTTACATTCAAACCAAATCACAGCTAAAAGTGTTTTCAAAGGGCAACATCCCTCTCTTCACTTGTAGTGGAATTTAATGAATGATACTAAAGTTCATTTCAAACTTGCTTATTAAAGAAGTGTAATAACACATAATCGTAATATAATAAAATGACATCATTAATAATTGTAAACTAAACACATCATGGTTGCACCGCTATGTAAACTACATACATTTCTTGTACATTTCAATAGGGTAATTTTTGTCACTTGACCTTCAGTATTAATACAGTACGAGTATGAAGATATCACGGTATAAAGTCCATAATTTATTCTATTGGTACAGACTTGCACTGCATTCCTTGACACTAATCCAAATCCTCTAATAGAGTACTTGATAAGCTACTAAATTCTAAGTCCTATAGACTCAGACATATAACACAGGAACAAAAAATATTGTAAATATACGTTGAATGATGAAGGTATCCTTGTTTCTACCAATCTTGAGTAAGAACTAAGAAGAGTAAGAAGAGTAGGAAGGAAGGGCTCAAATTTAAAGATAAAGTTGAGTTCTGGTCATGCGATTGCATTTTAACTACCGGTAGATTGCATTTTGAAAGAAGAGGTGTGGAATGGATCAGAAAAAGTTGTTCATGTAGAATTTTGTAAGTATTGGTGTGTACTACAAGGTTCTGGAGTCATCAAAATGATAATAAATTTGGCCAAGTCTTGGTTAAAGTAACAAGCACTGTACACAGAAAAATGTATATGGGACTACACAAATGGTGTCAGGCCTCCTTACCTTGACTTCCTTATCTTTCTATGCTCATTACTCAGCCAGTATACATTTTCTACCAAAATTGTTTGGCAAATGACATTCATTTGTAATTGAACATTCAGTGTAAGTTTCGTTTGACTCAGTGAGAATTCATTTTTTAAAAAACCAGAACTCAAGTTTATCTTTAACACTACTAGAACTGGTTTGTCCCTGTATTAAGCTTATGGGAATGAGAGTATTCAGAAGTCAGCGAGTTAACAGGGTATGAATGAGCACGCAGGCCCTCAATTTTTACTCTACTTGAAACAAGGGCCCCTTGTCAATAGACTAATCTGGACCCTCTGTCAACAGTTTGGAACTAGTTCACAATTTTCTCGCTCTAAGCAGACAATTTATTCATTTTAATAATAATAACAATAATAATAGTCCGTTCTTGTAAAGCGCATAATACTTGGTCTCTATGCGCTTCCAAAGAGCTTCGGACATTTTAGAGATGAAGACAAAGTTCCATGCTTGTAAATATCATACATTTCTAAAAAAAAACAGACAATGTACATGCATTTTTTGTATATGATCTCAAACAAACTTCATAAAAACTTAGTATTCTGATCCTGATATTTGTACATGTAACTCACTATTACTGTATGTCCAATCATTGAGCAGTTGCAGTTCTTTTTATATATGCATTTCAAAGTTGTCGATACAAAACAAGTCCATGCCATTGAAATCAATCACACACAGGACAATAAAATCCTTTCAATAAAATATCCGACGGAATTCCAACCATTCAGAAGTATATTTCACAGGCTACTGCAGAGTGTAAATTCACATCCTGGACATAGACATTGTAACATACATGGAGAAGAATCCCCGTTACTCATGGCATAGAGTTCCCCGAGTTCATTTCACTTCAATTTCCCAAAAGAGGGAGACAGTGGGAGAGACAGAGATATAAGCCTTTTCAACAAAAGCATTGTAGACAGCTAAATACGGATCCTGAGTGACTGAGTCGCGGCTGTGACATTTCTGTTCTGTTTCCTGCCCGAGACGATTAGCGCCTACTCCACAGACTGAAACCCACTCACGAAAGAATACAACTCGTAAATGTTCCAGCCATTGAAAATGAATGGCAACAATGAGATCGAAGACAGAATGAGAGAGGGGGAGAGACAGAGGGGGAGAGACAGAGAGAGAGA
>JARBES010000116.1:17268914-17289243 GCA_030265145.1 Strongylocentrotus pallidus
GGATCGCATATGCTTCCAATATGTTCATTTGAACCAAATTCATGACCCCATACCAAAACTTTGTATTACCTTTAATAGACAGGTTTGACTGTACCAAACCAGTGCTCTCTTGAACGCAACTACTGTCTATTACCTTTCATGTTAATTTGTACATATTGGCTGAGAGACGTGAATTTAAGGTCTCATGCCAATAAAAATAATGATATTCAACTGAAATTCTAATTCTAGATTCCGAGGCAGGAAGATGGTACTTCCCAGTACAGGAAACACGGACCACCCTGGCACAATTGTTACCTGGTTACTAGAAAATTAATAGGAAATGAAAGTGAGATTCCATGTATAACGTACAACAGGCTCTTACAAAATGTAGTAGAGGTCTACAGGATCTTTTAAACGGTGAAAAGGAAAACAAAAATTAAAAATGAAATGAAACTGGTGATCAAATGAATTGTTCTATACAGCTTCAATGTATCATATTCATCTTTCAGTATTAAGAGAAAGTGAGGAAAACAGAGAAATTCATGTGCCCCTTTCATTTGGAGATAATGGGGGTGGGGTGGGAGAGAATGGGAGGCTGAGAAACAGAGAAAGTATCAAAAGAGAAAAAGCAAGAAAGTGAGGAAAACAAGAGATATTCATGTGCCCATAACGAAAGCGCTCCCATGATGTTTGTCATTGCTATGAATGAACAGAATACATGTACACCTTTTCGATCATTCCACAAGGTCTTGACAGAGCAGATCTCCTATCATATTGCAATCATTTTTTTCTTTATCCACATAAATTATGGCTCCTAATCCATAGGACCCCAAATCCACGGTTGAAATTGGATATTGCTTTGCTCTCAACCCACATATTTCTCTCCTTGTTTTTTCTCCTGAACCACTCCGCTCTCTGCCCCATCTCAACAGACATCTGATACTACGATGACATCAACCTCCGATCGCCATGGTTACCAAGCATGGATGTATCAAGCGCCTTCCCACAGAATTCATTTGGCTGCCTCCAAAGGAGCATCATCTATTGAGCCCCCAACTCTAATCGGATAATGCCTAGAATGGGAGGAAAAGATAAAGTCCACTTACAAACCCATCCCTCTTCTCTCCCGCCAATTAAAAGAATGTCAAAGGAAAGTTGCCGTGGCAACGGAGCAATGTACGCAAGCCATCTTCCTTACAAAACTACTCAAATTAGCTCAGACTTAGCGAAAAATAATAACATTTCAAACCCTCACGGATCTTTGCACATAATGTCCTAGAAAGTGATAGGGTTTGACTTCCTATTCAAGCTGCAAGGGGAAAGAGAGCTTTGAAATGCTTCAGGAAAAAGGCAACAATAGGAAAAAAAATATCGAGAGCCTCAGAAACCGGAACTAATGAACTATATCTGCTGTGAAATTGCCCTTTTGATGTATGATGGTTTCTTTGAAATCAATTTGCCTTGACATTTGAAGCACATTTTCAAAGCAACATGACTGAAAGGGAAGATCAGTTAGAAATAGAGGGAAAAATGGAGATGATCGATCGCAAAGAGAGGCAAATACTAGAACGTGGATGTGCAGGTTAACTTGATGGATTGCAGATCTCCAGAAAAGGGAGTTTTCTATATCAAATCATCTACTATTTCAGATATTCCAGAACGACAGAGAATCAGAAAATTCTCTAGGTTTAAAAATGTCCGTTGTAGTAATTTGTGGTGTGTGTGTGTGTGCATGCCTATTGAAAGTTTATTTGTCTAATTCAGTTTCCATTATTGACTAATTTGACCCTGCATTTATTTGGTATTTCTCTTGTCGTTTTTTCTCTTGCTTTCAGGGCCATTCCTCACAAGCATTTGCTTTTCTATTGGTCCTTTCCATATTCCAGGCTGCATTTTGTATTCTAACTGTTTGTATGTTTTATGTATTTGTTTTTTCACAAAAATTAACTTTGAGAATTTATCAGTTTGTAGTTACAAAACGACTTCTTGCTCAGCTTGAAGTTTGAAATCTTGAGAAGTTGTTGTTTCGGTCATTTGGTGATGCGCAAAGTCGCATCGGTATTAGATTGTCATTGTGTGAAGTTGTGAACACATCCAAAATGACTGCTTGCTCAATACCTTGCTGTTTAAAACCAGGGGGTGTTTCACAAAGATCCTAAGTCAAATTTAACTCTAAGTTGGACTTAAAAATTATGGAGAGCTGTTTGTAGCCACAGGACAAAATATATTCTAAAGCAAAAACTCAAGTATTTTAGACTTTTCATAAATTCCACACCAAGAACTTGAAATCTCCTCAATAATAGAAAATATTAAATGATTTGAATCAATATTTTTTTAAATAAATTTTAAAAATATTTTGAAAGATGCTAAATTGTTGATAAGTTCAACTTAGGATCTTTGTGAAACACCCACCAGGAGTAATCATTGTTTTGGTGCCATATAATTTTGTTGCTCAATTAGAGTTTAAAACTATTCATTACTTCATTGCAGTGTGAACATAGCTTAGAACGGGTGAGAACATGACATTCATGACCAGAGTCGCACTTCACATTCATGCCTCAATGCAATGCATCATGAAGCCAGAAAAACAAATTATTGCCCACTCAGCAAACATGATGAATGTTCAAAAACTGAAAGATGGTCCCAATGGTTTGAAGGGAATCATAGGGGGGGAGGGGGAGGGGGGGGGGGGCTGACGAAAATGCTCAATGCTTCACACTATTGTAAGAACAGCCCAACTGGCAATTGTTGTAATACAATACAGACTCATGGTTTGAAGCAATTATGTGTTGTAATGGTTCAAATTTTTTCTGACACTGTGAAATACTTTGGTTTAAAATGTAGTTATTTAAAAATATATTTTTATAATTTTATAATTTATAATACTTACAGCCTTTAGGCAAATCCCTGCATAAAGATGACCCTACCTATCAAGACCAATTTTTGTTCTGCCTCCATTGAGCAGTCTTAATATACAGGTTTCACTTATATTAAACTTTGGGGAGCCAATGAATTATTCCAGTATAACGGACAAGATTATAAAGAATGATATACTTAGTAAAATATTGTTATTGTTATTTTTTAGTCTTTGTTAATCTGAGGTACAGTGAAGAAGAGACTTTCTTTCAAAATGGTTTACCTATATTCTAAATGGTCTGAATACCAGTACCGGTATGCAAAAATTCTCTTTAATCAAGAATGATTTTAACACAGGTTTCGACGAGAAACAAGAAAAATGTGATCGTTACATGCAGACAGGATGCCTTTCTATACAGGTGAACGCTATTTAACACATGTTTCACTGTAGTATCTTCTACATGCTAATACTCCATGTTTTGTACATTATCATATGAACAGTAATACTTCACATCACAAGCAGCCATTTTCCAAGCAGTGTAGTACCATGTGTACACCGTAAAGCACACAAGCTCATAATTTAGTATCGGGCTCGCCCGAAATGGAAGCCCAGTGATAAACAGAACGGCCTACGCCGGGTCACGTAACACCAAACTCAAAGACCCATTCACTCAGTCATGTTTGATCATGCAAATGCTCGTGATGCTCGCGAGGGAGAGGAGAAAAATTAGAGTTGGGAGGATGGGGAGAAGGATGGGAAGAATGACGAGAACTAAAAGGAAACAGAAAGAGAACAGAAAGAGGAGGAAAATGCAAAGGAAGAGGAAGAGTTGGATGAGGGATAACAACTGAGAGGGTGCTGGAAAATAAAAATGAGAAAGTGAGGGCGGAGAGAGGCGGGAGGAGGGAGGAAGGGAGGAGGGAGGAGGAGGAAGGAAGGAGAGAGGGTGAGAGAGAGGGAGAGAGAGAGAGAGAGAGAAAGAGAGAGATAGAGAGAGAGAGATAAGGAGAGAAAAAAGAGGAAGTTAGTTAAGGGAGGGGTGAGAGGGAGATGGGCAGGAGTAAGGCAATTGAAAAAAGGGACAAAAGAAGAGGAAATAGAAAAAAAGATGAATTTGTAAAAAAATGTTTTGAAAAAAATGCAGAAGAAAGGCAGGAGATTAAACCTCATGGGCTCGGTGGAGATTGGTGAGGAATACTGAGAGATAGCGGGAAGACCTAAACTGACTTTCCATTATAAGGTGATTTGCTCAGAATTACAGAGCCAACAGAGCTCTAGACATATGACAAGTACCCTATGTAGATTTGGTGACAATGAATTACATCCAGACAATCACCATCGATTTATCACACAAATTTGCCCCAATGGCATAAAACGTCCTAATTACATGAAATATTCACTATAAGTTGCATTTTTGATGGCCTGTAGTCTCAATAA
Organism: Strongylocentrotus pallidus; assembly: GCA_030265145.1. Taxonomy (NCBI): domain Eukaryota; kingdom Metazoa; phylum Echinodermata; class Echinoidea; order Camarodonta; family Strongylocentrotidae; genus Strongylocentrotus; species Strongylocentrotus pallidus. The sequence goes on from JARBES010000116.1 coordinate 17,273,188, forward strand.
TAGCGCCTACTCTGTACTGGCACCAAATCGCTTCCATTAATATAGATGTTTGAACCCACAGACAGATGTGGGTGTCAGGTTACACCCAATTAATGAAAAAATATTCTTGAATATTCGCTGACATTACTACTGTAGTATATCAATAGCACATCATCTTCCTGATTCTTGGTATTGTGTATAACGGGAGAATGCAGGCATCACCTTGTATACATCTAGCGGAGCTTGTATACAAACAGTGTGTAGTCCCACTCAATCCAATTGATATAGGGTTCTTTCAATATTGTTGTGTTTGCAAAAAAGAAGAAGAAATGTTCACCCCCTTTCCAGTCTTTGCAAGGAATTGAAGGGTAGGGAAGGGGGTAATGGGGTAGCGGAGGGGGTAAAGGGGTAGGGGAGGGGATAAAGGGGGGAGGGGGAGAGAAGGGAGAGAAGGAGAAAGGGGGAGAGGGAGGGGAGAAGGAGAAAGGGGAGAGGGAGAGGAGAGAGAAGGGGGGGGGGGAGGAGGAGAATGAGAGTATTTGAGTTCCAGGAACAATCTGGAAAAGATGACTATGAAATGTCTAAATATTAAAATAAGATCCCAGCTCAAAATGCACATGTACATGTTTTCAGCACAAGCCATCAAGTGCCTAGCCTAATCAGAATGAAAGCAATTTATGTTTTACCATGCATAGAATCCAGGCTAAACATGGAAATGAAGTATGATTGGAAGAATTTGATTGATCGATTCCGTAGAAATTAAGATAATTGAGTTGGGAATGCTCTAGTTCATGAGACCTTTTATGTCGCACTATACAGGTGAAGGAATATTATATTTAATAGGATTTTGTTTCCATTATTCTCATTGAAACTGCACGGGTAGAACAGGTGCTTGTATTCATAAAGGGTGTCTTGTATAATGTTGTTTCTCATACCTTCATACACAAAAGGAGCCTTTTCCGGTTACAAACATAGAAACCTGTATATATACCAAGTAATATCATTGGTTTGGTGTACAGCCCCTTCAAATGTAGTATATCTCCAGAATATTCTAATAGAATCAGACAACATTTAAGTTGAATTTACTAGATTGTAATGATACCTGCATGCCAAATTAGTTTGATATCACATCGTTTATAAACAAACCCTGGGCAATGCGCAGAGAAAGACTATAGGATTCAACTGACTTACAGAATTCCTATTCCTACATATTTTCATGAATACACATGTAAACGTATAACTATATGGTCTTCTACAAACTCTACAAGTTTTCGTTAGCAAGTAAAGCATTAATTTCTGTTTATATAAACCATTTACTGTATGTTGAATGTACAATGTTTTTTTCTTCAATTTTGATTAATATTTCTTAAGCCAGTTCCTCTTGAAATGCACATGTCTATTGTCTGTCTGGAGCCAAAAAGTGACTCAGATTTTTTTTAGAGATGCCCTCCTTGCTCAAAACAGATGATAGAGTTCCAAAGCTGTTTACTTTGAAATAAAAACAACATATTATCATTTTCCTAGTACTGGGTCTGCAGAGGATGTGCTGCGTTCATACATAAATCCAGCAAGTGGGAATGTGCCTTTGCTAAGCACACACAATGGGGTGGAGCGATGTAAGAAGTGCCATCACTGTAATTAACTAAACATCAATCTCCCCATTAATAAGCCCGATGTAATTGGCTAGCAGGGCTGATGAGATCAGTTGTATAAAGCTGCTCTTCGGTCTGATGGCGGTCGCAGGGCACGAGCAATTTGGCGCAGTCAGTCATTTAAATGGCCCATTCGCACGGCCTGTGCTTTGTCAGTGTCATTGTTCACAGATACTGTTGCATTTTCAGTATGGATTAAAATCACTTTCTGGGAGTTTTTTGTCTTCTTATCTTATTCATGTTCTGACTTCATTGAGAAAGATGTTGTCTGAGGACATATATTGTTTCCTACATGTATAAATTCATCTTGAACATGGGATGTACTACAGTTTCACATTCAACATATTTGGCAAGACAACATTTTTGATTAAAATTCAAATGAGAAGGGAATTTATAATTTTTGTTCATATAAGCCCACAAAACAAAGGAAATTCAATTCACTCTAAAAGATGAATATCTTTAGAAAAGCCAAGCCACGCAAATCCTTTGAGATATAAAGCTAATTTGAATAACTTTCATTCAAATATAAAATTTCTGCTATACCTGTATGTACTCAAACTTCTTAGAAATAAAGCTCTGACTTCCTCATGGTATCATTCACTAGCTCATGATAATAAATTTATTTCCTCATGAACTAATTACTGCTCATTAATGACCATCATTTTCTTGATTTGATTAATTTCACTGGTAGTCATTTCAATAAATCACTGAAAATCATTAATAGGTATGATCATTAAAAATAAACCTTTTGAATATGACTTGAGGAGGGGGGGGGGGGGGGGTGGAGGATACTGGGCAACGATAGACTACCGCTCTGTCTAATCTCCCCCAATGGGATTAATGATTTATTTGGCTTGGCAGATTGCAAAAACCCAAAGCCGAGTCATTTTTTCACTTCATCATGAAGCCTCTTCTGTCATATACTGTACATGTACATATCGAAGTACTCTTCCTTTTTAATACAGCAACTTATTGCTCGCAAAAGAAGAGGGACGATGAAAATACCAAGAAGAAATGAGAAAATACTAAACACGAATTACAGTGCACCGGTAATTAGGATCCTCATCTATTTACAACATCAACTCATATGACCTTAAAACTTTTTTCCTAATTTCTTTACCTATCTCTGCAAGCAATGTGACCCCTGCTTTTATTTTGTGTCATAAAGTACAGAACTAGATACTTGATTACTAACATGAAAGGCAATAATGGACAAATCATAATCTCATTAGCAAAAGTTCCTGCACTTTTCTAATGGTGATATAGCATGAAAGTCAATTAAAGAACACTAACGACAGTTGTACATGTTTTCTCAATTACTATTCGACTGCACTAATGACCAATGAAAATATATTAGTTGAATGAGAAATATGAAAGTATTGAGTAGAAGATCATTTAATATTTAGGTAGTGAAATATAAATTTTGGTATGGCTGCTTGCATGTTGTAATATATACAAAAGGCCATTAATTATTGCCTTTCCATTTTGATTTACAAATGATGACCTTCTAAGCAATTGAAAGTACTTATTTGAGTTCAAATTATTTGTAAATTAAAATACATAGTTACAAACGGTTCTGAGTACTTGTGCATGTAAGGGTGAATTGCTGATTGGTCTAAAACCAGTTGGTCTACTATCCACATGGTCTAATAAATACTTTGTCTACTTATCATTTGGTCTAATGACCATTTAGGCTGATAGCCATTTGGTCTAATTTCCATTTGGTCTACCGGTAATCTCCAATAAGTCTACTACCCATTTTGTCTATTTTTCATTAGTCTAATTCCCAGTTCGTCTACTATCAATAAAGTATAATAATCATTTGATGATGATTATTATTCATGATTAAACGGCAATAAACCCATGTAGGTCATACGCTGAAGAAAAGGAAGGGTTTTAACTCTTTTCATTTTAACACAGAGTTAATTCCCTTCTGGATCTCAACAGACGTAATGAAAGACTCCTCACATACATTGAGATACCAATATAACTAATTATGAATCTGTGTTAAGCTCACTGTTTCTAGGAATTGATCAATAATTCTACAGAATATCAATAATTGCCATCAGGTCTATGAGCCAATGTTATTATGCATGGCTGTTAGCGATGTACATCTCACATAAATTTGAAGTTGTCTGCTGGAAAGAAAAATTTCTCTGAGCTTTATATTTTATCAAAGATAACCACTCTCTGGTTACGGTAGAGGCCATGACTAGGTTTCAGGTTAAGTTAGGGTTAGGGCTATCGTTAAGCAGTGTTTAGTCCAGGGTGGCGGTTCAAGGGACATATACAAGAAATTTTCTTGGTTGACATTTGCTTCAGGAAAAATTGCTCCTTAAATTCTTCAAAAACACATTACGCACAGTAGGGTAAGCGGTAGGGTTTGCGACTACATGTAGGTTTGGGGTTAAGTTGGGGTTAAGTTGGGGTTTAGATGGAGTTAGGGTTAGGAAAAGTATTTGCTGCATACTGTAGTTAAAGATAGCCTGGGATACTGATCACAAGAGCAATTAGCTGCAGAGGAATCAATTGCGAAACAATCAACCCTACAGCATGTGTCATAGAACCGTTTTCTCATTCTCACTGTTCCAAGGTAACACGAACGAGTTGGGGCCGCTCTAATTAACGCGCAAACTCACCAGGCCCATGATCAAGCACGTTTATTCAAACCGCGTCCAACAAGCCTCTCCATATCCGTTAATGGACTCTTTGCTAAAAGGGGATTATCTCCTAAATGTATAGCAATGGAAGGTTGATTATATGACGGAAAATCAATTAGAGTTGTCCAATTCTTCCTGGTATCCCCCACCAATAAAATTACCATTTATTGTTTGAATGAGTTGGGTTTAATTCCTCCACAATAACTCAATACTCCTTCGGTGCAACCCGATCTGTATATTCATTAATTGCATTTGGAACTTCATTAAAAATTCATATCCTGAAAAGCTATTGTTAGAAAAAGCCACTATCTGATGGTTTATGAATTATTTCAAAAGGGAAATAGAGCATAGTAACAAAACACTCCTTTCTTCTGAAATGTAATGGATATTTGGGTTTCATTCAATTTCGATTTACAATCTAATTAGAAGTGGTAATTTATTTAAAGAAAATATAATTTGGTGATGATTCTGTGCATTTACATGTACATGTATATGGTGCAATTTTTATGTGTAAAAACATTCAAAAGTGCAATTTTATCATAATTATTATAATGGAATACTCATTCAAGCATCTTTTTTGTGGTGTAATTGGATTTAAGAACAGAATACACAGAATCACACACACGGGTGATATATGAAGTATAAATACTTAAGTGGAGTAGTGGATCAACTGAAAATGATTTTGACATCGTACCAAGAAGATCCTGACAACAGGAATATAGTTAACAACAAGGTCTATCCTATAGTATTTAATTTTTGGATTACATGTACATCACTATAATGTTTGCACATGTTGATAGGTGATGGTCCAAACTACTGAAGTTTTATTTTAGTTTTATTTTTTTGAAAGCCTCTGCAATCACGTTCTAATAAATAAAAAAAATCTGTATGAATTGTGAAACGCAAAGACTTTGTTTTCTCTGAGAGTCACTAGGGGACTGGTTAATCATTAATCGCTAAAATCTGTATTTATTCTATTCTATTCTTGCACAGGGCAAATCCAACTAGGTAATACGTATTTGAACTCACAGTTTGTACAATACTATTTACTTGCACAGATACCAAGTGCTTAAAGACCCGAGTACACATACAACATCGGAGATCTAATTTAAACCTTTTTGCAGGTGATTTGAGAGGAATTGAACTGATTAGATAAAGTGTCAATGACAAATTGACAGTAGCAAATTACTGTGTTTACAGGGATTCAGAATCCTTGATTTTCTTTGAATTGATTTAATTAAGTATCAAAAGAATGCAGGAAAAACAGATTCAAGAGAAGTTCAGACAGATAGCAGAATATATCATTTGATAATCTGAAAAAGAGCTTACGTAAACAGTTGTATTTACACCGCTATAAATAGCAAAAGTGTGTGTACGAGTTGGACATGTAGCCGAGTTCTGAGGCAATTCCATATCGATTGAATACAGAAACCCTGTGGGGAACATTCATGCATAATCTAATCAACACTACATGTAGGTTCATTCACATTACAGAAAAACCCATTTGAAAAACCAGTTTTTTAAACTACCATTTGCACTAGTTAATGGAAAAACGTATATAACACTGTCGTGTTTTGATAATGTTTTTTGTTGAGAGAGTTGTGTGCATGCGCCACTTGTTGTTGCTCTGCATGCGTTATAAATCAGTCCAGTGAAAAAAATACATGGGGGCTCGGGGCGAATTAGCCCCCGAAATGCCCAAAAGAGCCCCCAAAATTTGCATAGAGTTCAATGCAAAACAAATTAAAGAGTGTTATTTTCATGCAAGCAAGCTGAAAAGTAGCCCCCAAAATTTTTAAAGTATTTTTTCCCTGTTGCTCTGCATGCGTTATAAATAATGGCAGCGAGGAAAGTCATGTGACCAAAAACGGAATAGTTCGCTGTGTTTTTTAGAGTGAGCATTTATACTGCAAAGAACAGTGGAACTTCGAAAGGTGTTTATAAAGAAAAACACATTCCAAAGGTGCGTTTTTTAATTTAATTTTTTTGTTGTGTTTATGGGTGGTTGCCTAGCAACTTCCGACAAAATGTTTAGCTAGCAGTGTAAATGCAGCTACTATTCAGTATTCACCTTTTGGGGGTTCGATAGTTCACCTTTTAGGGTTCGATAGATCACCTCTCAATAGAGGTTGATGGTGTCTTCTTTCTAATACCTAGACTACTGTGACAGATGTTTCAAACAAGGACTGCAACAACAAAAACAATATTTTTGTTGAATAAAATTGTTTTTGTATTAGTTTGGTAAATAATATCTAGCAAGCATATCATCACACGATATTGTTGAAAAATATCAATACCGGGTATGTCCTTTCTTGAGGTTCATCGTCATAATTGGAGAGCAAATAATGAGGAAGCAACGTTACTGGCAGATAGCTTTGGGGAGGGGGAGGAGAGAAAGATGATGATGAAAATTAACTACCCTAAAGCTGGTAGAATGGGTTTTCTACATGTATGATCAAGACAGATCCTGGCAGCACATAATGAGCTATTCAGAAGCTTGCTTCAACAGATGCCTTCCGAAAATAAAAAAGGCATTTCCTTTTAAGATGTAAATAAAGAAATATATATATACAAAGTAGGCGAATTTTTTGGAATAACCGATTTCCAGTCATATACCATCGTTCATCGGCAACAAGGCCTTAAGAGCTATATATTGTCTGTGGCAGTCAATGATATATCGTCTATTTAGAGCCAAAAGGACATTATTTCCTAATCAAGTAATTGAGTTAACAGCACCCTTGTTGCTCCGAATAGACACCGTAAATCAAAGAAATCGGCAACAGAGCTACATGTACTGTCTCAAATTGTTGGAACTTGTTGCCTTTTTAATAATCATAATAATACTCAGTTTTTATATAGCGCTTACGGTATTACAATCACTAAGCGCTTCCAAACTTGGAGATTATTACCCCAGCATACAAGTCAAGACCTGCACAGAGAGCATTTCATTTCAAACAGACACCATAAATCATTAAATCAGCAGCAGAACTACTATCTCTACATTGAAACTTGTTGCCTGTTTGAGAGTCAGTTAATTTCATTAAATGAAGTGATAGCAAGTTCATGATCTGCATACACAAGTCAAGACCTACACAGAGAGCATTTCATTTCAAACAGCCACTATAAATCAATTAAAACAGCAGCAGAGCTACTACTTCTATGTTTTAACTTATCACCTTTCAGAGTCATTTAATTTCATTAAATGAAGTGATACCGAGTTCATGATCTGCATACACAAGTCAAGTTCTGCACGGAGAGCATTTCATTTCGCATGAAGCAATAAAAACAAGGAATCGCATTTAACATGCATTGAAAAACTAGACAGACACGACAGTTCAATTTATAACCGAGTAAAGGCACAATACATCAATGCCATTGCCAACATTTTGTCTTCCTCAACCTAGTCTACTCACAAAGACCCTGATCAAATATTAAATAAAACATTTCATCCTAGATACTTTTACTTAAATACTAGGAGTCTAGGACTACTGTAAAACCTGATCGTTTTCGATATAAACTTTCACAAATTGTTAAGGATGGCCATTCTCAATTTTCATGACCACATTTCTGGTTATGCAATAAGTGTAAAATATATTTAGATAAAATAGGATATTTGTTAGAGAGCATCCTATTGGCTGAAAAGCTATTATGTGATTTTCAACCTCTGTATATGTGAACGGAAAAAAGGCATAATATTACAAATACTCTTAATTTTATATAAGAAATATTGAATACATGTCACCTCTAAATTTAGAATTTCCCTCCTGCAATTGTATTTCAAACTCAGCCTGCAGCCATGGTGAAATATATAACATCACTCGACAAAATTCTGAACATATATTTTTTACATTGAAGTTATTGAACTCTGCAGCATATAATATTTTGTGGATTAACTTACTCTGTTCACATTAATGTATATTTCATATGTATTTTAATTTGTAGGTTTATTTGTAATTTTTGTTTGAATGTAAAATTGTTTGTCATTGATTTAGTTTGATATAGTGCTTACAGTAGAGACTTTGGTGGAAAGCGCTTTATAAGCACCATTTTATTATTATTCACCATTTTATTATTATTATTATCAATATTTGTGTAATACATGTATATTTGTCAATAGATGAATCAGAGTCTGGACAATAGACTAAGTGCAATGGGTATGATGTCATTTTTATATTGATCTGAGCAGCAATGGGTAGGCGGACAGGGATGTAGCTACAGGCCTAGGCCTTGACTCGCACATGATATACACAGCTTAATATAAATCAACATGCACCTGTTATGTAGAAATGCTAATTTTTATTTGACTGCTTTTAGTGCTTTCTCTCTAGCTCTCTCTTTCCTTCTGTATCAATACACCATTTTATTATTCTCTCATTTTCCAGATTTCTGTCTGTGTGTGTGTGTGTGTGTGTGTCACTCTCTCTTGTATCCATTACTTAATTTCTTTCTCCATCTTTTTTTTTCTTTCTATCTCTGTCTTAATTTTGTATTATATATTATTATATATTTTATTATATATACCGGTATATCCCCCCCCCTTCAAATCTGTACCATCAATGATTTCCATCTATTTCTCTGTCTATTTCTGTCTTAAATTATATACATGTTTACCCTATTCTCTCCCCCTCAAATCTGTTCCATCATTTCTTTCTCTCTATATCTCTGTCTCTGTCTCTTTCCCTCAAATCCTTTTCTTCATTTCTTTCCCTCTATTTCTCTGTCCGTCTCTCTCTGTCTCTGTCCCTTTCTCTCCCTCTCTCTCCCTACAGTGTAGATGGTCTCTTCCTATAATTATGCCTTATTTGCATAGTCCATTTTGTGAAGTTGCAATGTCATTATATCGCTTAAATTGTTTTGAGCATATCTCGTAATCGTTGAACATATCGGTTTCTGTTTCGTTAGAAGTCTTCCTGTGTCTCTATTCCTGTTAAAGAATCTGCATCCTTTTGCATAAATTTATGAATGCAAAACATACAAAATCTCGGCAACATCTGCAACAGACCTGACTGATAATAATAATTAACTGCTACTAGTGTAAAGAACAGTTTAATGATTGATAAACATTTTCTTAACTGTAATTTTCCAACCTCTTTAACTTTATACAGGCTGATAATTTCACAAAACAAGACAGATGGATATGACACCTTTAAAGAGTTAATATTTTCCATTACATAAAGGGGAATCCCATTCTTCAAATTGAATTTGATGAGAAGTTTCGATCGAGACAATTGGGTACATGATAATTATACTAATTACTTTTAAAGTACATCACATTGAAGTGGTTTAGAAAATGCATATCATCTGCTGAGAGCCTAAAGGGAAGTAACTGTTTCAAGGAAATAGCAGATTTAATTTTAAGTCTTTCTGCTTCTTTTCCAATATCCCCATATTTTCTGGACTAGTATTGAAACAGAAGAGTTGAATTACAGCTTTATTAAATAAGGTTCTCTTTGAAAATATATCATATTTATTGATAAAGAACTACCATCCTGTTGCATTATTCTGTAATTAAATAAATACATGTAGGTTCTGTTTCCGCCTTCCAAATGTTTTGACAGATATCAAGTTCACTTTCCGTTCTCGCTGGATTCAATAAAATTCGATTTTGCTCAAGAACAGCTTGTTTTGAAATTTGAATGTCTACCCTCTGAATATTTTCAATCAATAACAATTGAATTCACTCATATTTATTTCCCTTTCGCTTTTTTGTTGTTGTTCATTCAACATGCATTTTGTTTCTTCCCAGATCTATATTCTTTCAAAAAATTACATTACTCATTATCAAATTAAATGAGTTATCATGTACGGCAGGATCATATTACCAATTCATTAACACCTTTAATGTCTGATGATGCCTGCAGCAACGAGTAGGCGAAAGTCTCACTGGTAAAAACAACCCTTTTGATTGTGAAACAATGGAAATTCAATAATGGAATCCACTTATACAATGTGAAAAAAGAGGAAATGTGTAAAATGTAGATGATCATTGCAAGGTTGGCTTTTCTCCATGGGTTTTCCATAACAGAAAATAAGTACTTACAGTTAGAATGAAAGAAATACATGTACATGTTTATTTATAAATATAATGTCATCATATCTTTTTAGAACATGTCTAATTATCATGTCTTTTACAAAATCTTTACAGTTGATAGGTAGACAACATGAAAAGTATTTCTACATGTATACCATTGAGGACATAAACAAGGTGAATATGATATTTACAACAAATGGAAATCTGTTTTTACATCATATTGCGTCAAAATATAATGTAGGGAAAATGGTGTCTGTAATCGTTTCATGGAGATAGATCTATATATGCAATTTAAAATAATTTTTTCCTACTTATCACAATGTTTCAATAGTTACAGAGTAGACAGTGAATTAGCAATAGCATTGGACAAACACCTTAATACAATTTATCATGTTCATACCTGCTTGTATGGTTGACGTCCAGGCATGTTGAACTGGTTTCACAGCTTCCAATGAGCATATAATATCCAAAGGAGTAAAACGTGTGTAGATCAATCAATTATTCGTAAAGACAGGTACCAATCCAAGATTTTAGCTAGTAACGGCCCCTGCGATGGGATGATAACAATCACCTAAACACTGCTACAAGCATCCAAGATTACACAACCAGTCCCACTTATCCAAAACTGCGTAGTGCTTCACTGACCTCCCTTGACAGCACTAATGGAGTTATCGCATTCAACGATGATAATAATGATCCAAAATCCAGCCAGTCAAACTATGGTTTGGATGATGATGTCAAAATCTGACCAAGTCCACCAGGGAAAGATGTCTCCAGCCCAGAGTGAATCTAACGTGAAGCACTCGGTCGATACGATGCTCAGAGTCAGAGTTGTTTAGGCTCGAGAAGAAATCTTGGAGTTGATTTGAAAAAAATAACTGGTGGTAGGTTGACAAATCGCGAGACAAGTCAATCGACTAACCGTACCATGTTGATTGCCTGTATACTGTGTGCGTTTGTGTGTGTGTGTGTGTGTAAGGGACACACAGCTATTGTCTCTCTGGCACTGGCTAAAGGAAGCGGTATGCGATATCACCAACAAGGGGGTGGGAGAGTGCACAAACGCTCGCACACAGGTGCACTGGCTGGGCCTATCATCTAAGCGCTATCAGTATCGTGGGCGCAGAGCTATGTCAGGCTCTCCACTGGGTTACAACTGAACAACTCCTCTGTGTGTGTGTCTCTGTCTGTGTATATGTATGTACGCACTGCACTGCTTCATAACAATGTGTGTCTATACAGCCAGTTCTGGAGACCAACCGAGACTGAGCCCTGCTTTACCCCTATTGACATCGCTGCTCGCTCAGTCGGGTTTCAAACTCATTCAAAGAAAGAACATGGCACAAAAGGAAACCTCTAGCCTTTCATCAAATCCTCAGGGCTAAACTTTTGCCCTTTGTGCATCAATTGTTTGCATGAATGCTGGAAAAGGACAGAGGAGAGAAGAGGGAGAGGGAGAGAGAGAGAGAAAGAGAGAAAGAGAGAGAGAAAGACAAAGACAGACAGAGACAGGTAAACAATGGAGCTACATTTGGTAAATCCTTGAGGCAACAATGTGGAACAAGTTGTCAAGTTTGTGAGAGTGCTTCAGAACTCACTGGCTAAGAATGATTGAACTTCAGAGATTTCAAAGTGACAATCAAAATGTCTGTCTGTCTGTCTGTCTGCATGGCAGATCAGACTCACTTGGCGTGTAACGAGGGGCAGGTGGATTGTCACAATGTTGTATGAATGGTTTCCATTCTCACATTTTTTCTTCTTTAATCAAATTAATGTAATACATACAATGAAACACTGAAATACTTTCTCTTTTAAATCCAATTCATAGATATCATAATTCCTCTCTGTCCTTTGCTGTGGAATTCATTCCTTGATTTGATTTGCTCCCCAGGGAGTGGAAAATGTGCATACATTGTGTGCGGGTAAGCCTGAATCATATATCTGTAAAGCGCTTAGGCACATCGTTGGAGTGATGTATTGAGCATATATAAACACGGAATATTATTATTATTATTATTATCAAAACTGTGCTAAATAGCTGACAAGGTGTTGTAGCTAACGTTCATTCTTTACAAATATTCTGCATCTTTCGTTCTGAAATCAATCTCCCTTACAGTTACATCTACTTAAAGATAGCAACAGCTTCATGTCTTTTTCTTCCATGAATATAAATAACTGCTCTAGATGAAGATCTGAATAAAACACAGGCAACACAATTTTCATATGCCTTTCAGGGGTGGTAGTTTAAAATAATTTTCCATCAAGTTTAATATCTAATTTTAGTGAAATGATTTCTATTGTTACAACAAATCTTAAATGCCCATTTAGATTGAGGCGGGTTGCTGGTAGTAAAAAGAATATACTAGGTACATAGTGGTGTACCAGTCGGCTATGGAAAGCTCTACAAGAACTCTATAAAGAATTTTAAAAAAGCTTTCGTTAAAATAAATACACACAAAAAGCAATATAAACTACCGATAGGAAATCTCTCTTTCTTTTCAACATAGCCATAACTCCAAAGATTGATTTTACACAGATAAAGGGGTGGGAGGAGAAAGCGTTCACTGATTTGCACAATACCACTCTCCAGGCTATCCTGACAGGCACTGGAATATATTTCAAGCAACCGTGTCAAGAATATTATGAAAGAACATGATACAAATATCAATCCTCCCTCCACACTCGTTGTTTACAATACAAAACCAGGTGGAGCTGGGGAGAAATGATGAAACCTGTGTAGATACCGGCACCTGAAGACTGCCTCTAAGCGAAGCAATTTTTTCTCCTCCCTATTCATATGTCTCTTTCTCTTCCCTCTTCTTTCCATTTTCCCCTTTCAGCTCAAGATTCATTTATATCTGCGAATCTTTTCCTCATCTGACAAATATGACACCCAGTCTAAACTTGGAGAGATGGGGAAATGGAAAAACTGTATGGTAGATGGTGAAAGAGGGCAGCAGACCATATTTACTCATGAAAGCAACATTGACTGAAAGTGCAGAACTATCTATCTACATGTACAAAATCCTGTAATGATCAGGTAGAGGGAAATTACTTTTTCTAGCTGCAAGATGCCATAAATGTTGTTACAACTTGACATTTTCAATTTGCATGTGCTGGCCCTCTTTTTAACATGAATAGTACGATGGTTTCAAATGTGTACTTTGTAACACGCTATACGTATGTAAGGAAAACCAGTATAAAATCCCAGTGCAGTTTTGTATACAGTTGTACACAGACAATCAAATGTATTTATCACACTCTGCCTGTGAGCCATGTGCATTTACAATGTGCAGGTGCGCATTAAATTTTGTGCAAATCCGACATCTTCGGCATTTATGATGTCAGCAAGAATGCTGTTTTCCAGTATCACATCAACATGTGATTCAATCGATTTTACATGCAATTTATTTTTTACTCACTGTAAAACTTACATTCAGTTCAAATGACTATTTATCTGCATTTAGTTATAACTAACATGTAGTTTAAAGATAAATAGTAGCTACAAGACTTATTTGACATTTCAAAGAGATTTTGGCTCTGTACAGATGATGCAATGTACTTACATATCTGTTGTTGCTGGTATGCAAATGCCTCCACCATTCTGTGCCGTATCCAAACCGCATCAATTCGCGAGCGGTCTGGGCGTAAGATCCGCGGATCATCACTGGGGTCCTTAGACTTCTTTGGAGCAAGTTTGTCTCCATTTTTCATTCCTTGCTCCAATATTAGACTCACTCCCCTCGTCCTTTTCATGAAACAACAAGCCCTCACCAGACTGTCCTTCTACAAAACATAAAGTTCTCTCAAGTATGTCAAAACGTTGACAACAACACAAGGTTTCCGTTTAGTCTCCAAGGGGATTCACAAAATCGCGATATCTCTCCGATTCAGCGCACGGGAAATGGGGTCTGTCTGACGCTTTACTTATCCTTCACAGTTGATGACATATCACATGTAGACCGAGTTCAGAATAAAACTCTATCCAAGAAATGTTCCTTGGGGCAGGATATCTCCATTTAGTAGTATCTGTTTCCATTCCCGCTTTCCTTATCGACGTTTCCTGGCTATAAAGCCAAAAATTCATAGTTGCCAATTTAAATGTAAAATATCAACAAGCTGTGATTACCGATTACACTGATTTTGAGGTGAGCACTTGTAGTAGGCAGCCGAGTATAGAGGCAAACAAATTCAGCATACGGTAAATAACAATTAAACGCAGATTACATTTGAACAATGCCGTGTTGGCGACCATATGGCATTGTTTGATGAGAAATATGAACTTGTACATGTGAATTTGGTGGTATAAATCAATGCAGTGTCAATGGATGATGTGCATTTATCTTGAATTCAGTCCCATGCATAGACAACGGTGGTGTATACTAGCAAACTTGTCCTTCAGAGTAAGGCATAGCAAAACAAACACTGTGGGGAGTCAATGATTCAATTACTCTACCTAATCATACTAATGGTTGATGGATGATACAAGCTACATGATACATCACCTGTCGAGAGCCAGAAGGGCATTATTAAAACCACATGATAATAACCCTTAAAGCTAATGCCTTTCTTCCTCTCAACAATCAATAAATCTCAAGAATAAATAGAGAACTGGGAATCGTTTCACAAAACCCTCACAAGTACAAGTTCACCGACATCTCATTGAAGCGCATTTTTGTTTTGATACACATGTTCCAAGGGGATGTCAGCGAATTTTTCTAGTGACGGTTTCGTGAAATGCTCCCCTGTTTAATGCAATAATCCATTTCACGAAGTAGAAAATGAACTCCACACCATGGTCCCACTATTAACAACTGATGCTAGGTCAGAACTCTACCACAACGACTATGTAATTAGCAATCCATTTTGCTTGAAATTCAGAATCTTCGGAGACATCTGACAATGGGTTACTTCACTATCTAGCCCAAATATCAAACCTGTAGTCCCAGTAATAGCAAATCATGCAGGCATATAACGCCGACAGTGCAACAGTTGACTGCATAGAAATCCATTTTGCTTGCTCTTGTAGTATTTCCAAGACATCAAATCAACAGCTGCTTCATGCTTCCCCAAACATCTATGATGTAGTCCTATTCATAACAAACAGTGATGCAAATGCTTACTCAACTTGCAATTAAGCATCTTGCAAAACACCACATAGCCTTTCCTCCTACTCCAAATAGTGATCTATCCTGTAGTCCTCCTCATAACAAATAGTGATGCAAATGTTTACTAAGTATGCCATTAAGCATCTAATTCATAAACACATGGCTGCTCCTCCTACTCGAAATGTCCATCCCGTATTCGCAATCATTACAAGTAGTGATGCAAAGGCTTACTGAATTTTCAATTAAGCATCTTGACAAACATCACATGGCCGTTCCTCCCGTCTCAGACCAGAACCAGAGAGCGTCCGCCTTTGCTCTCGATCGTATCCAGGGCAAGATGCAGAGAGAGCTCCTCGGGGCTCGGTTTACCAAACTTGCGCTTAAGCACCCGTCTGTCGATTCCGATCGGAGGACACGGTTTTGATAAACAGATCCGAGCCAGCAGCCGACAAAGTTATCAGGAGGCCTGTCCTCATCAGCTCGAGATTGCCAAATAGCCCGCTATTTCTGATTTTGAAATAATCCTGAAGTTAGAAACCGCGTCTTCGTCAGCTCGAGCTCAAGATATTTAGCTCAGTGTTCGCGCATAGAGTAAGTCTTCAGGTTGGTGGAGACGCAACGGACAA
>JARBES010000116.1:17384695-17394916 GCA_030265145.1 Strongylocentrotus pallidus
ACGTGACCCGCGTGACCTGGAGAATTTCCGCATGTTTTTGCTGCGTTCCTGATGAAAGAAATCCTGTTTATTTACCTCAAGACATCAAAGACAGTGGTAAGTAATCGGTTAGACATGTAAAGAAATGCAAAGATCACGTGAAAATGCTGTAGAAGTCGTTGAATGTGTATAGGAATTCGGCTACGTGCAGTAAAGTGCAGACGAGGGTCTATCCTGGTCCCATACATAGACATTTATGTAAGATTTTGACATTGCGAAATGTGTTATTGATATTTACTGTTATTTATGTCTAATAAATAATATTGTTTCTCTTTTAATCTGAATTACAAGCTAGTACTTATCAATTTGATATTACGCACCTAAACCTTGCAATCAGTCATGGCATGTAACAAAAATGTACAATGGACAATGCTCGACATGCTCGATTCAATTGTTAAATCAAAGAAAAACATGATTCAAATTCAATAAAAAAAAAGTTAAACTTGGAAGTCTGATCCGGGCATCATTTCATGAAACAGTCATTGTACAAGTACGTGAACAACCATTGACACGCATGTATTTCATTTAACATGCATTGCGAACATGTACTTGTGACAGTTTTGTGAAACAATGCGCTGAAACACAAAAGTTGAAAAAGTTATATTTTGATAGATTCATTGACCCAAAGATTCATGATCCAGAAAAGCCTGAAAAAGGGTTTTTATTCCAGAGGGTTCAAAGATGAATAGAATTCATACTCATAAATAGAGGCCCATTTCCATTTCTGGAATACTTGTTAGTTGTAGTTGTACCTTTTTAATGATGAACTGTAGTTAGCGACTTAGGGTTGACTTCTGAGTTCTGGACATAAGTTGAGATGCCTCTATGTCCAGTGTTCCTTGTCATTTGGTAGTGCTCCAGCCTCCAGCAGTATAGGTGTGGTCTGTGGGAGCTGCTCTTTAATTTACTTCAAAATTCAGCATTTTGCCCAAACCTATCCAGCCTATTGTGTATATATGTAAAGTGCTCTTACCATTTTTCTTTTTCTTCTTCTTCATCTTTTTTTTTAAATGTCTTCATATGTATTGCTTGTATAATGCAGGACTGAGCTATTACTAGTATGACAACAGTACCAAAGGAGCAACGAGAGGTCATCTCGGTGTCCGCAGCGCTGAAGGAACAATATGATGCCATCAAGGCTCTAGAAAGACCAAAAGCGTAAGCTCGGGAGATCCACCCATATTTCAGTTTCGTAATCATAGCAGGATGAAATGATATTTAATAATGGGACATGTTTTTAATAAAAGAGAAGGCGATTCCAAAGAGAATTTGAGTCCTGGTCAAGGTGTAAAAGTAACTTGTGAGAGTTCTTTTTTTGGGGGTGCTAGTGTGTCGAAGATTAAATGATAGTGTAAATATCCGGTGAAAAGGTGCAAGTAAATTTTAAAGATTTGTCAAATTGGGTTGGGATTCAAACTCGGCCTAGTTGATCTGGTTCCTAGACCTCCTGACCCTAGATAAGACAACCAACTATCTTGATAGCTCATTTAATCATAAAGTGCTACTCGAATAGCAATTCATGGTAAAATCACTGAGTTTAGTTTATAAAATCATGAGTAAAATGAAGTTGGTCAAACTATCTGCTGTGGAACCTGTTCCTGGATAACTTGACCTGGTTGAGCTGTCATGGACACATCACACATTTGGTCAGGTTATCCAGACTTGCCTTTGGTCTGTTTTCTGTTGATCCATATCCAATCAACCAAGAAACCCTAGGTTCTACAACGCATGCTCAAACAACAATTGCAGTGCAGTCTTTGTACACTAACCAAATGTATAGCTCTGGACTCAACACTACATCCTTCATAAAATCTAATAACAACGCTAACCCCATTTGACCGAATGAAGCCCAGAACAAATATCTCTAAAGTATATGTTGGATCATCCACCTCTATGGTGCCATTTGAAATAACATTTAAAATAACATGAATGATTCCTTTAGATTTCCAGAAATAATTATTGTGAACTTGGTCAGCTTCGGTCAAATGATGGAACAAACGGTCAACTTGAGTCTCGTGCACAATGTGTACGAGTCCTATGTATTCCAAACAATGCATTAGTCTAGAGTTTATGTAAGCAGCATATAACCAGGTCCCTCGGAGAGGACCCAAAGCAGTCAGTCCTCTGGTTGCTTACTAACAAGCATTGATGCTCTCTTGGCAGTCAGGTAGAATAACTTCCACACACACACACACACACACACACATAAAGAGTTCACATTCTCGCCCTTCTTCTTCAGATGGCCTTTCGTGCAGGGCAACCCCCTAGTGGCCTTCAACACCGGTCTTGTCGGTCTGGTGTCCAACTCTTTCTTCCGGCGCATGCTGATGGTCCGAAAGGGCCTTGTCCTCTCTAGCCTCCCCATGGCCGTCATCCCAGGCATCACCATGACCCTCATCTACCCCATCTTAATCAGCAATCCAATCCTGGTGGGGGACCTGAAGTGTCCTCTGTGTGCCTCTCTCAGGGCAGGTGCCTTGGGGCTAACCTTGGGTAAGTTTAGAAGAAGCAGTATGCATGTCTTCATCAGCTCGAGATTGCCAAATAGCTCGCTATTTCTGATTTGGGAAATAAGCCCGAAGTTACAAATCGCGTCTTCATCAGCTCGAGATTCGACCTCGAGAAATTAGCTCAACATATTTTGCTCAGTGTTCGCGCATAGTGCAAGTCTTCGGGCTGGTGAAGACGCACTGGACAAATAGTGGGGTATTTTGCCAAATTGCGTAATATTTTGCAAACTAGCCCAAGATATCTTGGGATGATTATCTCGACTAAATTTCCCGCCAATTGGGACTGCGGGCTGATGAAGATGCAAATTGGCTGGATAATTAGCGATCGGGATAGTTAAAATAGCGGGTTACTTGGCAATCTCAAGCTGATGAAGACAGGCACAGTGTGCATGTTTAGATGTCTTGTCTTTGGCTTTACTCTGTTCAACTTAGTAGCCTATCAAACCAAAATCTTATCTTTAATTATGATCCTAACCTTAATCAGAATCCTAATCCCTATCTTTGTAAACCTTAATCTGATATCCATCCTTGGATAATTTTAAGAAGCAAAAATGTGACAGTCATTTCATTTCCAAATTTGCAGACGGGGGAAAAACAAAATGGGTTGTCGGATTTCCATATCTGGGCACAGATGTTCATGTTTCCTTCTCACAAAGCAAATAATCATCAATATTTCAGAAATTTTGTTTTTATCGTCATATCCCCATGGTCCTCTCAAGCATTCAAATCTAACCACCACAAGACTTTGGGTACTTGAGAAGAGAAAAGCAGTGTCAATAAAATGCTTCATACCCCAGTTTACAGGCAGGACTGACACCAGACCGAGAACACTTGTTTATTACGGGACGGTTTAGATTGGGTAAATTTGCAATTTTAAATCAATATATGTTCTCACCTACCCTAAGCTATATTCATAGGTCAACTGCTTTGAACGATTTCTTGTTTAAGATGAAGAGAAAGAATTCTCCTCTGGAGTACAGTGAGTGCCATGCTGGGTCTCAGGACCAGGATGTAAACCAGTCCTTTCTGTTCTTGTTATCCCGATGAAATATGTTCAAATAAATAAATAAACCTACAACTTTGTCATCATCCTCAGTCGAGTGACTAAACCACTCAAATATATGAGACCCCTTAATCACTAGCCACTTATCCCATTTTTTTTCTTCTTCCAACAGGTTCTCTCTACCCATTCCTGCTGGCGATCCCCCTCAACTCAGCTCTGGCCATCAACTATGCCACCATCGAGGTCCCTATGTTCTCCAAGAAGTCCAGCTTCAGTGAGGTTCTCCAGTTCTGGCAGAGGAAGGTGCGTTACTTCAAAGGCCAGTTCATCAGCATTGCCATCTTCCAGATGTTCTTGTTTGCTTTCGTGGCGGACAGGCAGTTCAGATTAGCGCACACGGAGCTGGACGTGCAGTTTGTGAAGGATAAGAGATGATGAAGGGTGCCATGTAGTCGGCAACAGTATTATACGCAGAGCTACCAAGTGTCATGCATTAGGCGTGACGTCACGCATTTGGAGGGTCTGAAAACGGCTCTCACGCATGGCGCGCGCGCTAGATTTAAAAAAAACGCCATACCTATACGTGTGTTATACCCTCGCACGCGCACTCGCGCGCCGAAAAATGAAAATGTCACGCATTGCCGATCTTTTACCTTGGCGTCTCTGTATACAATGATCCACAAAATTTAGTGAAGACTTTCTTGGTGTGGCACTTGTTTATATGGAGCTGCATGTGTGTGAACTGGTGGATTGAATAGCCAGGAGCGCTGATTCCAAAGATGTTTTCAACCAGTGTCCAAATGCACTGTTTACTTTAAAACCAGAAACTGTCATGTGGATACAATTTTTGCAAATTTTGTGAGTGGTTCAGAAGGCAATCAGAATTTAACGAAACTAAAAAAACAATTTGCAGTGAAATGGCTGCCCTTGGCAATTTGCAAAAGTTTCTGGTCTTCCAGTAAGCTTTTATTTTAGCCAATTTTGTGAATTGTAGGCTCTCGAAGTTTGCGGACATCTGTTTTTCAAAGGGACAATTTAAACTTATATCTGGATATAAAATATCTGGATGTGAAAATATCGGCTTACACAGTTATTAATATTGTTAGATACACTTGTGAACTGGTGGGCCGGTCCAAGATGAATACTACTTACATTTGGATGAGAGCAAGGTTGATAATTCATACCCATCTGACTTTTAGTATACCGGTACATATATTGACTGCTTTTGAGGGGCACGGTTGAAACTGTATTGTGCCCTGAGAAAAAGTTTCAACCCCTGTAATATCAGCAGTCAATATTTGTTTTATAAACCCCAAACAATATAAAAGTTATTCAGTAATGTAGGTAAATTTTTCCAATCTAACAGAATTGTTGACCTGTTAACGATGAACTCTTATTATTCTAAAACAACCTCCCTGTTTTTGTATGCAATGGGTTGGATGCGTGGTCAACATTTTTTGCTATACTGCCCAGCAGTTAGTAGTGAATCATTGATATGTCTTATAATTTGCTGAGTAATCATAAACAGAAATTGACATAGAATTTTTTTTTTATTACAGTGTTGGCTTACCTGAATGTGAAGAAATAGGGTACTAATGTCAAAATCTGTTTACTATTTGTTTAGCTCTGTAACTAAGTGGATATGATTCAGATTGATCTTGGACTTGCCATGGTCTATTTTGGTCTGTTTGGAGCCAGAAGGGCGCTAACTCAAATAATGTTACACAGAGTGGACGACCTTCTAGCTCCAAACATGATTTGTATCAAACATAAAGCCATGTATAAAGCTCTATGAATACTTTGTATTCACATTATATGACTATAAAATCATATTGAAACCGTAGATTTTATCCTTTGTGTTATTAGTGTTTATGGTTTTGTATCTGTGTTGTATGTACTGCATGCTCAAGATACTTGCATCAAACTAAATGTTGAGAGGAGTGAAAGAAGATATAGATGAGAGAAAGAGCAAACAATAAGATAGAATAAAGCTGAATGAAGCAAAGTGAGTCACAAGATACAGAAGATAAGGGAAAGATAAAGAAATAGTGCGAGGATAAAGGCAGGTCAAACGAGAATAAAAGCAGATTCAAGAAACCAGTACAAAAATGTTAGGAATGCGAATAGAATGAGAGAATGAAAGAGACCCCCAAAACAACATGGGGAAAATATAACTGCAACAACAAAAAAGAATTTAGGAGAAAAAAACAAAGATGGAAAAGCAAAAGTTGCATTGTTTGAGCATAAATGATAATATTAATCTACTTCTGCCAAGATTTGTTTTCAAAATCTAAAAATTAAAACAAAAAACAAGGGAAAAAAAACTCCTTGAACGTTTGAGCCCCTTTTCGTGGGAGCTCGGCCAAAGGCTTTGGGATGTGATGTAATATATAATGTTTTGAACAAGAGATGGCGCTATTGCACCTATTTGAATGGTACGAGTACTTCGAGTAAAACATTTTTTTTTTGTAAGGGTGATTCCGTCCGTCCAGCACAAGCGGCAGTGACAGACTTCTCTGAAAATGAAGCCGGGAGTTGCAATGAGCAATGTTTCAGGATTAAAATCAACTGTTCGTAAAAGTATTATATAGAAACGTTTCAAATCAATGAGATACGTATAATCAAGATTTCTACATGGTGCATTCATTGGAGAGTGCGAAAATTTAAAAACTAAGTAGTGATGGACAATCACGTAATAAATAAAGAAAATATAATTTTGCACTGCATATAAGCTCTGTAGAACAACATTATGAGGGACTACACTCAAAATAATTATTGATTAATTAATTATACTTTTGGGCCAGATGAGTGACCATTCTCGATCTTTGTTTGAGCGATGCCATCCAAAGGTCAAGACGTAAAAGGAAAAAAGATTCCACATCGCTCGACGTTTTATGTGGCCGTTTTAGGTTAGAAGGGGTGAGGAAGGGGGTGGGGGTGGGGAAAGAGAAAGGAAAATTATTGCGGTGCAAAATTCAAACATTATTTGCCCTAACGCAAAGTCAGACTTTCCCCTCCTAGTCTGTCTTTTAGAAATAACACATCAAGATTGTATCCTCATGTACTTTTGTAAAAGCTAGCATCGAATCATAAATATAAGCCTTTATTATTATCAGGCAGAGCTGAGGATTGAAATGGGTTATAACAAAATATTGCAAAAAAAATATTGCAAAATTATTTACTTTACTTGTATCAAAGAGAACTGTTGCTGAGCTAGCGCCATGAGCGTCCCTGGACGGTGTGTGCGCTCTATAAGTTTACACTATTATTATTATTATTATTATCCTGATATTTTTTCCTCTCTTTTTGCAACCCATCATTTGGTAAAGAATAGCTTATGAACTTGAAAACAAAATGCAAGGTACCATCAAAAGACAATATCAAAACTCGATTTCATAAAGATTTTAGTTGTTGAGAGATAAGTGTTGATTTTGGCTAATAATAAAATAGCGCCATCTCACAACATCGCATCTCTGACTGTGAACGTCGAAACCACTCGACTCGATAACCAATATCGAAATTCTGAAATTACGATGTTTGGAGAAATATGAGAGGAAAATGCTCTCAGTCGCTATAACTTAGGGGTACACGTTATAAGGATTTTATGAGATAATCTATTGCTTCGGGGCAGATGAGGACGATAACAAACTTCTTGTCATGGCACATATAATTTATGTCTATTTCAAATATGAGTGACAATTGGTAATGTAAATGCAGGATTATTATTTTTTGTTTAATCGAGCTTTTGCTTCAAACTTCTTTCATCTTCAATAAATAATTTACCTCCTCGGAAGACGAAGCCCTTGGGTAACCCCCCCCCCCCCCCAGAGTATCCGATTTTGTTACCACTCAAAACCATGACCACCTGCAGAAATAATTAGAAGTCCTATATGGGATTCGACTATGTAGTAGAACAATTTTAAAAAGTAAAGAAAGGTAAATGTAAGAATGTTGCTGTTTTGTTCATGTGATATTATGCCTATAATTTGGGAAAATTTCTTCCTATATGCAATGACCCCCATCTCCCACTCCTCGCTCTCCTTCTCTCCCCTCTCTCTCTCCATCTCCCTCTCTCCCATTTCCTCTCCCAGAGAGAGAGGATGTGAGACAAAGAAAAGAGACAGAGAGAGAGGGAGGCGGAAATAGAAAGTGATAGACAAATTAATATAGAGATGGAAAAGGGGGGGGGGGGGGCGAGAGAGTTTAAATAAAACTTCAGCGAAAGAAAATAAATAAACAACACAAGCAACCATTGAAGGCAACATTTCCTATGGTTATATTATCTCGCAGATATTTGCCCGCTGGAATTTTTATGTAAACAAAGTAATTAGCATCACCATTCTAAATGTTAAATGCTATCGATTTCTACCAATCAATTATAGTCATCGTGTAAACACAAGAATTGCTTAATTTTAGTAATAGGGTTTAAAGCCACCCGCACGCGACGATCAATAATTGATTGGACTTATTGGCTTATCTCAGAAGTCGAAACGCGAAAAGCATTTTTGTGATTATGTAATATTAATTGTTGAGATGTGTCACCATTAGATTGTGTTTTGTGAATGGAGTAGAGTGACTAATGTCATGTCCAATATGTAGTGAAACTATGATGAAGAAGGGGCTAGAGATAGATAGATAGATAGAGAGAGAGAGAGAGAGAGAGAGAGAGAGAGAGAGAGAGAGGGGGAGGGGAGAGAGAGAGAGGAAAGAGAGAGGGAAGGAAGGGGAGAGATGGAGAGGGAGAGGAAGAGAAAAAGAAAGAGAGAGGGAGGGAGAAAAAGAGAAAGAGAAATGGAGAGAGAGAGAGAGAGAGAGAGAGAGAGAGAGAAGAAGAAGGGATATATATATATACATATATCTATATTTAGAGAGAGAGAGGATATTAAATTAGCTTGTGAAGGTAATTCAGAGTTCACCCATATTATTATTATTAACGCTAATCAATCAGATCAATCAGAATGTAACTCTGTTAACAATAAAAAAAATAAAAAAAATGTTTTTATTTTCTTTCATTTCATTTCCATGAACACAAAGGGGAATAAAAATAACAGAGAATACAAAAACAAAACACGAAGTACAATAACAAAGGAAAAGCAACCATCAGTTAATGCAGGTCTGTGGATCACTAAATGGAAATGAGTTCTTTTACGAGACTCTCTTTATCATTCTTATAGATTGATTTGCTTGATTCTCTAAAATACATTTTCGTCCATATTTACAATGTCCTTTCATGTTACATTTTCAAACAAAGAACTGATCTAAAACAATAAAGAGCCAATGATTAAAACAAAGTCGTCTGTTGAAAAATTCATTACCACATGTCAAAAATTGTTGGAAGGAAAGGCGCGAAATTTTTAGTCAGGAAACAACGAAAAATGTCAGCAAATTTGCCATTGTTTAACAGATGGTCGACGAGCGTGCAACCATATGGTACATCCGGGCTTATTACGAAGAAAATCATATCAAAATGGATGACTAGCAGATTCCTGTGAAATCCATCCGCATAAACCTCTTAAAAGTCATGGACATTATAGAAAAGTAAGATGATTTCAGAACATCTCTGTTAGCGATATAAGCTGCTGGAAACTTAATTTGAAAATTCCTAGGAATTCTGCTACCTAATATGACTATGTTTGGACATGTTTTCTTTTCCTGAAACTGCCTATGTTAGGTTTCAATATGTGTCTTCATACTCACGCTACTGTCGAATTATGACATTTTGTGGTATTGGACTGAAGCTAAATCGGTATAAGCAAGTAAGTTTGGGGACTAGAAGGGAAAGACCACCCCGGCACAAAGCCAGCTGAGGAAAAATTAAGATTAAAACAAACAAACAAAATAATAAATGGCAGAATGGCAACGTTATATTATATAGCTATAGAGAGAAAGATAAAAAGAGAGAGAGAGAGAACGGAAGAGACAAACAGACAGATGGAACAGAGACATAGCCCAAAGGTGGTTGACACCCTAATTGATTTTAAGTACAGTGGAAATCGGAAATAAAATGAAATTATTGAAACAAATGGGTGACCAAATCTCTGTAGAAACGATCAGGATATTTAGAAAACCATTCAGGATATTTAGAAGACCATATCCATCAAAAGGGCACAGTTCCACATCATACTTGTCAGCGGTCAATTATTCAGCTTTTCCGAGAGCTCGGTGGCCATATAGTGGCTCCACCCGTAAGACCAGAAGGCCGTGAGGCAGACACAGAATGGCATACATCATGGATATAAATAGAGAGAGAGAGAGAGAGAGAGAAACATAAAGCCTCTAAAATTCAAAATGTTCATTCAGCTTTAAGAATGGCAGAGGAGGGGGTTCAATTTTTTAAATGTAAGATTTTCCCTTATAAAGGGACTTGGTAACATTGTTCAGATGAGAGAAGAAAGTGCTAAAAGTGCTAAATGTACTTATTAAAGATAATCTGGAAGTTTGAGTGAAAACAGACCAATGATAATGATAAAAATTGGAAAAACGGATCTGATCGATTCCTCAATTCTCCCAACTATGTTATTACAATTTAATTACATTTTAGGTGAATGCAATCGTCTAAAAGCAATGAATTGGTTCTATATACAATTCCAGACATTAAATTTAAGTGCGGTATTTGAAAATGTTGTCATCTCTCGCCTCGATCTTCTTAATGGCGATTTAATTCTTTGG
>JARBES010000116.1:17852262-17863283 GCA_030265145.1 Strongylocentrotus pallidus
GAGGAAATACTATTAGGTGAAAATAAGTAATGTGGGTTAAAAGACTTGTCATAGCAAATGATTATTTCTTAATTTGGTATTTGTCAACAAAAAGAGATTCTAGCAGTGAATTCTACGCAATTCGGTAAAGATGATAGAGCGAGCCAACATCATTGGCAAGATAAAAAATAAAAAAATCATCCGAAACTTCTTTTCTAATTGCATTTTATAGGAAATGCACTCAGAAATGACAACTGCTCTTTTTGAGAACCCTGCACCTGTTTTATTACCTAAAAAATGGCTAGATACCCATATACACATTGATAGAAACTGGCCAATGTAGATTAATATCTTACCAAAGGACATGAGTGCCATGGGATTCGAACCCTCAACCCTTGGAGTATAAAGAGTCAAGTGCAAATTTGAGCCACTATACCACGACACCTTCAAAAGTTAATCCAAAGTTGTTTGGAACGTTAAGAAAATCGATAGCTAAAAGGGATTATTGCTGTTTTGTATGGAATGTTCATACCTAAGTATAATTTCCCGCACTTATAAAACTAGGACATACAGAACTAATTGGTCATAGTAAGCGATAATATTTCCAATCTTGAATTTTAAATATGCCTTTTAAATACAAGCATGTAAGATAGAGGAAATGGAGCTACGCACAGTTTGACCAACGTTTATTATATTTCTTTTTTTGGCTTGGAAAAGTTGAAGTCACCCTTAAGGGCGTCAATCGGAGGACCGAAAGTAGTCATTTTGATTCAAATTCGCTGAATCAAAATTTGTTTTAGTGAGACGAGTCATGTTAGGAGATGGGGCATCCCGAGGGTCTCTTAATACTGCTCAATTTAAAATGTCTGCAAACATTGAATTTGACTCTTGTGCCATCAGACCTTTTTTTTTCCTCGGTGGAAAACAACTAGTAGCTGGCTCCAAAAATGAAAGAATGTACTTGGAGAATATTAATTGGAGATCTAAGATCACGTAAACATGTTTCATGATGTACCATGTTAATTCAATAGAATGTATTTTCTGAAGACCTCTGCATTACGTTCTCTGTGGGTTTTTTTTATTATAAAATTGTTATCAATCAGTGTACCTTATATCCAAATATCGTAAATATATCGTATATTGATCACAATTATGTTCATGCAGTAAAGATTCAAGAAGATTATGTGCTTGAAATCGACGGTTGGTTCTCTCTTGTGATTATTATATTGTATAATTATATCAAAACCAAACTTTTAGTAAAGGATGAGGCTGTACTCCTTTTGCTTTTGAAACTACGCGCTGTAATGATAAATTATGAGCGTCTATTGTTACGTCATTTGGGGCACTGATTTGCCCTAATATCCCCATTGTCTCACCGATTTCGAGATGTACATGTATATTACCAATTCACTAGGTGCTCATTAATCTAGAATTTGTAAAATGACTTATAACAGTATTTATTTAAAAAGTTGGATGAAAGTTGTATTAGAATTATCTGTTTACAAATTTTCACGGTTTTGTCGTTTCTTTTCACATAAAAAAAGAACATGCTAAAGTGAATAGCAAGATGTCACTAAATTATGGGGTAAGAATACGGTGTTTATTAAACCGTTTAAAGAATTATGCGCGGGAGGATGGTGGGACAATATTACACTTCATCAAATTCTTCAAATAACAGGGGGTTGCATGATTCTTGGAAAAAAGAATGAACCAGATAACTATGTCACATGGAATCTACATCATACGGCTTCAATAGACGAATGTTTCATTTTCGGAACACTTAAAGGGGAGGCGAAGTTCTGGTAAAGGTCGAAAATGATTTATGACTTTTTCATTATATTTTTACGTTAATTGGAAGAATGTGATGGAAGAGATGTATCCCCTAAAGGATTGCTCTTTAAAAATTTCCACATTCGAAATAAAACGACAAGATATAGCTAAATTGTTTGGACCAAACTTACATACCCCATTTGTGTAGTCCTATATACACTACTGTGCGTAGTGCAGCAAGATTTAGTCCATTTTCTTTTCATTTCCTTCATTCCCAAACATTATGGTATTCTTAGGGCAGATATTATATTATCTACCTTTGAGAATTGCTTCCTTCCGAAAAAAAATCCCCACAATGTAATCGCATGACCCTCAGTCAACTTTCTCCGTAATATTCAAAGCTTACTATTTGGATATCGATGTATAAGGGAAGGGGCGTTGGGAGGGTGCTTGGCATGTATAGGGGAAGGTTAACATTCCCCGCTCCACTGCGCATGCGTGACAGTGTTAGGGCGTTTGAGGCGAACCTCCCACTGTTCCGTGCTACACAGGCCAAAACTGCGGTGTTCATATTGTTATCACATTTTAAAAAGGAAGGGTTAACATAGATTAAAGAGGAAATAGACTCGAAACATGACTGCCGAATTATAGATATATATACAGATCATGAAGATTGTATCACGCAGGGAAACTAGATGAGTCCATTATAATGAAAGAGATTTTGAAAATAATAGAAAGGGTGCTCTGTCTGTCATATTGTCCTTATCAATTCGTTTTTCTGGAGGCCTACTTTGATTCTTAAATATTGCAGAAAAGCTGAAATCCACTCCTTTATGAGTTATATTAGAGATCACTTAGCTGTGGAGTCTGAAATCACTCCAAATCATAGTGGAATCAACTCCAAAGTAGCGATTTGCATTACTCTTTGAAAGTGTTTTATCACATTTTTTTGTGGATTTCTTTTACCAAACGAAGTCAACCTGAATAATGAATTGTACCATGATAGTGGATTACCACTCCTGTGTATATAGAGAACATTCCCTTTCTCCCCCCTCTCTCTCTCTCTCTCTCTCTCGCTGTCATTATTGATACAGACACCTCTCATCGTATGTATCATAATCATAACTATACGATACATTGACAAGGCCATACGGCACTCATTAATACCTCAAATACCTTCCACAGAATGGCAGAGAAGGGGATGGGTGCAAGTCGTTCACTACGTACATAAAGTGATCATCAAGCTCTTTAACTGTTACAAGGGGTAATGCTCCTTAATTGAGATGGTGTGTTAAGTAACTTATATTCTATTGGATGCCTATGCATGCATGCCGATGTTTTTCAAATTCCAGGCTCAACATAGGGGCAAGGACTAGGTTTGTTTACTACAGGGTGTCTTTCGGATTCATTTGGGTGGAGGAAATCTGTGTTCTGAATTATGGGAGAGAAGAAGATGATGTTGTGGGAAGAGAAACCAGATATGAGGGAGAGAGTGGAGGGAAGAAGCGAGTGAAAGAAAAGGAAAGAGAGAGAAAGAGAGAAAGAGAGAGGGTGTGAAAGAGAAAGAGAGAGAGAGAGAGAGAGAGAGAGAGAGAAAGAGAGAGAGAGAGAGAGAGAGGAGGGGGAGAGAGAGATGGTTAAACATCCTTGAATTTATTCCATGATTTTATTGTGTTAATACATACCCTAACAATTTCAAAAGAAATAAATATGAGTGGAAATCCACAGAACTTGATAAATAGATGAATAGATAGATAGATAGATAAATAGATGAATGGATAGTTGGATGGATGGATAGATGGATAGATAAAGGTTGGTACGTATGTAAAACGAGATAAAGAGAGATAGACAGACAGAAGGGCAGGGGCAGGGGGCAGCACGTAAGGATGAATTCTATACGGTTAAAATAAAAGCTCGATGATTCTCATGAGGACAATTACAATATCCAAAATATAAACTTAATCATGAATGATAAAAGGAGATGTGATCGTTGTGTCAATAAAGTTTTCTAAAAAGACATCTTTAGTAGAACACAATGTTAGTCATATTGTTCGCATCTTCGAAGTCATCTTTTGACATTACATTGGAAATTAATGAGAAGGGAAGTGTGCAAAACTTGCTATTCCCCTTTACAAAAACTAGCAGGAAAGCGATTAACTAATGTTACTGTGATGTTGGCCCTCTTATGATCTTAAAGATATCTAAAATTAGAAAAGATCTTAAGATGGGAGAAGAAAACAAAATGTTTGTACTTTTTGCATCGCCTTGACAATGATACTACCTTGACACACCTCAATACACATCTATAACATTTCCTGAAGTGAAATACAAAATTAGATAATGCAATTATCTTGTCAATTATACATTCGCCGTAGTCCCGCTATTCAGGTTCCATGGGGGGAACATGTAGTGTTGCCATGGTAACGAGAGAATGGGAACAAAACAACTCATCTGTAAACCAGCGTGTAATGAACATACAAGCCCTGTTGCGCACAATGTTTAACATCAGAAGATGTCATCGTGATGTTTTGGGGTCTCTGCATGAAAGAATCATGATAAACAGAGCAATTTAGATCACTTCAAATATATACATAGCCTTGGTCTTATTATGACTGTCAGAACAAATGTCATCCCCTGTTTTTAGCTAGACGATGTCCGGGGTTCAATGCTCTTGAATGAAAGCTTTATGAGAATGATTTATCCTCTGGCAGACATTTTAATAGCATATAATTGACATTGCTGTATTATATGGTTCATACGCGATAATAATAAAGAAACTACATGATTATGTTCTAATCCGACAACAAGATATCAGAGAACAAAACAACTCGTCTTTCAGTGTCTTTTCTGATACAATGTACCTACCCCCCCCTCTCTCTCTCTCTATCTCCCTCCCTCCCTCCCTTCCACTCTATCCCTATCTCCTTTCCTGCCCCCTCTCTCCATCTCTCCATCTCGCTCTTTATATCTATCGATCCCTCTATCTTTCTCTCTATATAATTTCTCTATGTTTCCCTATATCCATCCATTTCTATGTCTATATATTGTCATCTCCATCTTTCTCTCTCTCTCTCTCTCTCTTTCTCTCTCTCTCTACATGTATGTATCTCTCCATTTATGCCAGTGAATGGTTAAGGAAGGATGTATTTAATGTAAAATCTCAGTTCCGTCCAATTTCGTGTTTCGGAAGTCGTAGATGGTCTTGGAAGGAAGTTATTCTTTATCAGATCGAAAAAGAAGTTTATAATTCTATCAAAGAATGTACCTGCCTAAATGTGTAATTGTTATTTTCAGGGGGAAATAAGACCGTCTTGAAATTAAAATTAAAAAAATTGTCTAATTTGAAAATAAAGGTATACATTACTTTAAAAAAGGCGGGTTAATCCGATTAACACTACCAATATACAGCTGGAAACCAGCCTCAAAAAGTCTAAATCTTAAGCCTACCATTTCAAAATGTTGTCACTCTGTCCTTTTTATGATAATTATGTTGCTTTAAGATTTGAGTTTTTATAAGAGTGTACATTTGTGGCCTGAGTGTATAGTGATCCTGTCTATGGTGATCACCTATGTTGTCTTTATCTAATTAAAGAGGATGCAAACATAGGCCAATTCCTCTTCCCTAGGCATATACTGTTACGTCAGTACTAGGCTGAAGTGAAATTAATAAACATCGACTATTATTACTGAACATTTCATTGACTTTATGGTATTGAAATATGGTATGATTTCTTGCTTATAGAGTTGTTAATTATATCCGATCTTGTTGTCATTACGTCTTAACCCACGGTTCTTTGGTCTATTTGAATGTTGTAATTTTTGTTTTCATATGGTGGCTAACATTAGGCTATTCACAATCTTTAATCACAGAGTTTTCTTTTTCCCAAAAATAACGTAACATTTAGTTATCTAATTAACTGTTAGTGAATTGGGATGGAGTTTAATTACACTTCCCAGTGGGGGAAGTTCAATGTAAAGTTCATTATTGATTAGATAAACCCTCTTTTTTAGAGCACACTTTAGATTGGTTTTATGACGCATATTGCTATTTTTTAAATGTTTTATTAAAATTAGTAGAAGGTTCTGAACTAACCGATTTGGTGAAGATCAATCAACCACATCCTTTTAGAGTTATGCTGTTCTAAACCTTTTTTTTTTAACTTTTGATTCTGCAAGCTGGCATTCACGTAAAACACGATGGACCTATGTATCGCAATTGTCTTATTTATCTAGGGTAGCCTCGTCAAAATTAATACTGCTTTTCCTGAGAGCCCTTACATTATTTACGATTACCCCACTTACTTCCACCTGGGCGGAGTAAGAAAATGTAGATAAAACACTCAGCCCGGGAGTGTAAATACAGAGCGAGTTTTGAATTCAGGACCTCTCTTACGTAAGTCTACCCTCTATAGCCTTTACCAATATACATACATGAGGAGTATAAATCCATTATTGTTGATCCTTCATTTAAATCCCCACTGTACTACTTACGGCTACTTGCGCCCTCTATATAGCAAACAATGCCTAATCGGTGACCATTGGTCCCCCATGCTCCTTTTTTCTTATGTTATTTGAGAGTTGAGTTGATGAGATAACCACCTGTCCAGTGACCTTGCAGTGTGGTCTAATCCTTCCTTTACACTAGTAATGACGGGCTTTAAGAGTGAGAGGTGCTCTTCTGAGAGTGGATTCCACCATTTTTAGCGTTGATTTCCGCTCCAAACGAAGTAGTCCTAAACATGACTCCCCCAAACTGGCTTATTTTCCTCTCCTGTACATCATTATAGGGTTAGTGACCGTGATTGCAAAAGAGATCACATTGCTAGGAGAAAAATATTGCAATTTTCATTTCATTAATCAAACCTCTTAAAATGCCATCAATCAATACGTCCCTAACATCCCTGATAGACGACTCACCGCTTTCCGCCCCAAATCAATTTCGACTCCTCTACATCTAGTGGGTGCTACAACAGTACAAGTGCTATTAACATAATTGCGCAAGAGATCACAAAAGAGGAAAAAAGGAGATGCTGTCATTTTTCATTGAATTGCTTGAATTCCACCAATTATCTCTTTTGAGCATGGTTTCACTCCAAACAATGCGATCCCTAAAATCATGATAATGACCCCCCGCCTATCTTCCCCGCCCCAATTAATCTCCACTCCAGTACATCTAGGCGACTAGGCGGTACCACGTAGTTATCACTATATGATTGCACAAGAATAGAATGCAAAAACAGGTCATTTGTTCCGTGAATTGCTCAAAATTCGCTAAATTCCGTCCATCAACTAAACGGTGGTCATCTTTCTAGATGCCGATCTAAGATCATGCATTTCTCGTCCAGACGACAATTATATCGAATCCGATTTGATCGGCTAACAACTACGGGAGGTCGCTTAGCAATGCGCAAGCAATTTCATCGGGTGCTTAAGGATAATATCGTATTTCAAAGAAGAAGGTTAAACCAAATCGCCGTTTTATGATTTTGATATGGGTTTATAGATTACAAATTTTGGAGATTGATAAGTAGTTTATGTTTGCGGCTATATGATCACTGCCATTGACCTATTTAAACTGCCGACTGGCTACGGCCCACGAGACCGCCAGTGTCGGTCTGGAAGGCTCTCTGAAGAGTTATCTTAGGGTTCACAAGATTGATGAGAACCGATGGTTGGCACTCGTTTTTCCGAAGGTTTGTAATTCCGAAAACGACACACGGTCCTCTGTCATTTCGGAATTATGAACCCATTTTCTATTATGAACTTTATGTCATTTTTAAATTATGAACCATATTTCATTATCGGAAATACGAACCTTTGGAATTATGAATCTTCGAAAAGACGACATGTAACGAGACCGATGGACCATAAGGCCGACCTGGCTGTCTCATGAGACCTCTGGAAACCTTTCTGATCTTTCATGAGACCGACAATGACAGTCTTAAAGGCTGTCAGTCAAATCGGATGTCCAGTCGGCTTGAAAGATGCGATGTTATTTGTTCATTCCTT
This sequence comes from Strongylocentrotus pallidus, assembly GCA_030265145.1. NCBI lineage: Eukaryota > Metazoa > Echinodermata > Echinoidea > Camarodonta > Strongylocentrotidae > Strongylocentrotus > Strongylocentrotus pallidus. Next base: position 17,860,021 of record JARBES010000116.1, read on the forward strand.
TTCCTCTTTTTATGTCATTTGTATTTAATAATCCCCCCTCGAAATTCGCGTTACTCTGCTACCAACAGGGCCATGATAGAAGCAGACTCTAACCTTAATTTCGTTACTCGGTAAAGGTTTATTTAAAAGTAAAAAAAATACTCCCTTGCCTGTTATGACTATTAACCTAAAACACTAGGTATAATCTTAGTAATTGATTAAATTTGAGTCGAAGTAATAGTAATAGAGGGTATTAGGTATTAAAAATCGTAGAGAAACTGACAACTGAATGTGCAATTCATCACATGACTTGACGATATCGATTTATTTTACGAAAACATATGTCATAATAGTTTATGCAGTGTCTCGTTACTATGCCAACAATATTTGTTGAATCGTCTGAGACTGAATTACATCATAATCATTGCGGCTAAAACTGGCACACCTTAAAGTTGTAAATCAAAGGTTTCCAAACAGGCGGTGACGAACGGTTTAAGAAGAGGGGTGCTTAAATGACTCAAGTTGGACAAGGATGGATCCAGGATTTTATGAAAAGAGGGGGCAAAATACTTTTTGTTAATGGTAGTGAAGAAAAAATAAGAAAATAATAGGTCATCAGGATTGATTTATAATTTACTTCTGATAAATAATTTCAAAAAAATGATCATAACTTCAAAAGGTAGAACATTATTTGCCTTGCGTACATACGGTATGCCACTTTGGATTTTAGAATGGGGGCACTGACCGATTCTACCCCGCCCCAAAAAATCTGCCAGTGATCTTGGAAGTTCTTGCATGGGCGCAAATCAGTTCACTTGTTAAACAGTAGATGCCCCAGCCTCCCCCTTCATCCCTTCCCCAACCTCACCCTTTCTGGGGCCCAGAACAAATCTTTAAAGCATCTCGACTTCCCAAATGATTCAGCTTCTGCGACCCACCTAACCGAATTACGACAAATGTCGCTTTGCGGTCACTACAATTTGCGGGTAAATTTCATGAATGAACGCAACTCTTTGCATCCCATACGTGTACACTACAGGAAGGGAGGAAAACATACAAGACTCTTCGTTGTTGTCGATTTCCAGGTGAATTCTTTTGATGTAACTGAACAAATAAATAGATAAATGTCTATCACAGATGGTGCGTGATGTATGGAAGGATCCAGATGAAAATGACATTTCCTGACCGGTAGAAGTAGGTCCTAGGTCATTCTAAAACTGTAATTATTCATCATAATAATAATATTCCGCTTTTATATAGCGCTTAATACATATACGATGTCTCTAAGCGCTTTACAGTTATAGTATTACCCCGGTCATTGGATTCAATGCTTTTGTGCGTAGTTTTCTGATACAGAATAAACCATTAATGTTTCTGAAATTTACGATTCCAAAGACATAATGATGGTGTATATCCTTGTCAGACTTAAGGGAATCCAGTGCCCCAGCCCCTTGAAACCAAATTGGCATATGTTAAGTACATAACATCAATAACCACAACCACTACAACAATAACAACAACATCAATAACAAAGTGCCTCATTTTTTGTTAATTTGTGCAGGACTGTAACCCCCCCCCCCCCCTCCTCCACGACCCTCCTATTCCGCCCCTGATTCATATTACGAATAAACTTGGATGATCTTCTCTGAACGATCACTTAAAACATATAAAACATAAAACATTAAATTAATTTCGAGCGAAATAAAGCACCTTTCTCGGATCAAACCTTCCTGAACTGTGACCCGTTTCACAAAGCCTTTTTTCAAGGACAAATTACAAAAATCAGTCACAAATCTGCTGATAACTAATCAGAAGCAAGGATTTCACTAGCTTATAACAAAAACTGTCATTTGTCACTGATTACAAGTTTTGTGGAACACCCCCTGACCACACAGAAATCAAAGTCATATTCAAATAGTCTATGATCCTTTTCAAAGTGCACACAACCTCCTTTTTCGTGGCTTAAAAGTTGAAACCTCTAAGTCAAGGAAATAGATTTGATTTAAGCTCCTTACCGGAAAAAAGCTAAAAGTCACAAACACCAAGGTTTCGATATATATAACCTTCAAGTGTTAACCCACGTCCAAGACCAGGCATATGATTATATACTCCAGACTGGACACGCACAAAATATGATCTAATTTACTGAAAATGCTTATTCATGTAGAATATGGTCTAGAGTTCCCTTTAAAACGAGGAATAATGATATTCCCCCAGAATCTGTTGAATTTGAATCGAATTTCGGAGACTGCTAACAAATAGTCTTTGCCATATATACGAATCTTTTTAGGACAATCCCACCTTGAACAAGCTTAATTCGATGTGGGGGGGGGGGGGGGGATCAGAAATAGATCGTTAAATTCTTGAACGAATTTGGACACACAATGAGATAGTGATGAGTTTTCTGCAATCCTTCAAATCAGCTTGCCTAATGCGGTTGATTTCCCTCTTCAGGAAGGGAATGTAGTAGAACTAAACAAATATTTTGTGTAAATAAAAATTTGGGCAAAAATATGGAGAAAAAACAACATTGGAAGCGGTAGTCCCGAAAATTGAATAATACGTCTCAATAATGTAAAAATATTTGTTGTTACTTTTCAGCGTATACCCTTTTAGGACAGTTTTTGCAACTTGCTTGCATGCTCGTCGAAATAACTAACTTACTTAACATTGTTAGATAAACCAGGCTGGTTTTATAGACCCAGCCTTTCTGGGGCCATGAGACCGACAAAACAAAGAAATACGTAGGGAAATATAGGATCGAAAAAAAGGTCCTCGAGAACCGGCAGCCCATGGGACCGACAAAAGATAAACATGGGGAAATGAAGATCTATAGAAAAGTGTTGGTCTCATGGGCCGTCGCTCTAATGGGCCCTCGGAATCGTTTTAAGAAGGCCCACGAGACCGAGGTCTAGTGGGTTTTCGGTCTAATGAGCTGCAGTGTTCTCCAAAATACACCTGTATATATTTTCAGAGCTCAACATTCTATTTCAACCTATAGCTTTCCTTCTTTGCTTGCTTGTTTGTTTGTTTGTTTGTATGTATGTAGTTTGTTTGTTTTGTTAAAAGTAATGGATATCGCTTTTTGATTAGGAAATGCATTTCATTTCTTTTGAATTGATCCTGGACTACTCTGACAACATTATTTGATTCATAACTTGACAACGTCTATAAATAGGCTTCCATGAGCATATCAAGTTAAGAATGATTGTCCATCAAATTTGATTTATTCTCTCATGAAAACCCTGGGATATTATTATATTTCGACAGATATAAACCTGGCA
>JARBES010000116.1:18007794-18018016 GCA_030265145.1 Strongylocentrotus pallidus
GGCGCGCCCCCGAAAAATGGAGAAGAACAAACAAATATTAATAAAGTAAAATAGAAAGAGAGGGAGAAAAAAAGCAGAGGAAGAAGGAGATACAAAGAAAGAGGGGAAGGAGAGTGAGAAAAATACAAAGAAGAAAATCAGGGGGAGTAGGAGGAGAGAGATGTAGGAGGAGAGAGGAGGAGTAGGAGAGAGAGAGGAGAAGGAGGAGAGGGGAGGAGTATGAGGAGAGAGGAGAGAGGAGTAGGAGGAGAGAGGAGTAGGAGGAGAGAAATGTATGACAAAGAGGAAGAGTAGGAGGAGAGAGGAAGGAGGAGAAGGAGGGGGAGTAGGAAAAGAGAGGAGAGAGGAGGAGAAGGAGGAGAGAGTAGGAGAAGGGAGGAGAAGCGGGGAGGATACAAGAGGTCAAAATCACTCACCTTTGAACTGTTTTGCTTGTTGACCTTTCTTGGTTAGCGGCAAGTTGAGGGCGATGTAATGCTCATGGCTGCAGACAACTCTCAGTAACTCAAACTTCATCTCAAACAGAGGCTAGAACAAATAATAGTCAATTCATAAGTGTTTTATTTCTCCTTTATTGCATCCTCAAAAGACTTAACACATCTTCTTTCTATCCCTATGTTTAATCTTATTTCTTTGTTTCATAAAACCCTTTTGTAAACATCTTTTTAACAGTGTCCAATTATTGTCTAGAGAAATTACAAGATTGTTTTGGATCCATATGATAAGTTGGAAGCCAACTACACTGCATGCACAAGGTATATCAGCACTGTGACCGCAGGTTGCTGCAGCACGATCGGCAGAACACTTTGTCTTTTAAGAGTACGAATAAGAATAATGTTTACGTTGGTACATACCTTTGGGTCCTCTGGATCAAAGAACTGAAGATAGTTGTTGATCAATCTGAACACAAAACCTCTGTCCATGTAGGTGAAGCAGTTCTGATACACACAAATAAAGAGAGAAAGTGGAATGAAACATAGTTAGGATATCGAGGGTTCAGTGACACAATGACGTAACTCCATATTTTGCCAAAATGAGTATTTGATATCAAAATGTTCAGAAAATGTGGGCTTTCCAGGAAACACAAAGACTTAACTCCACCCAACACCCTATTGAAGTCAATGGCTAGTGAAACATAAACCACTTTTTCTCAAAATGGCCAAAATGGAGTTTCGTCTTTGTGTCACTGACCCCTCAATCTTATGTATGAGGAGGGGATACAGAAAAAGAGGGACAGAGACTGAGAAACAAGTAGGCAGGCAGGCAGAACAAGAAGGAGAGAAACAGTATCAGATTCATGTACTTGGTAAAATCTAAGAGAGAGAGAGAGAGAGACACACACACACACACACACACATACAGTGAGAGACAAAGACAGAGAGAGAGAAAAATGAACCTAGTAGAAGAAGGAGGGAGGAGGAGAGTATGGGGGAAGGAATAGACAGAGAGAGAGAGAGCCAGGAAGAAGAGGAAACAGATCATTCCAAACCTTAAAATTTGCATCAATACGTCGGCCGGCTGGCAGAAGGGCGTTAGCGCGCAAGCGACTCGAAACCTACTTTTCAAATTATTTGCATTTAAAGATTTGTTGTATATTTAAACTGCTTTCCGTCCCGAAAATTGGTTTAAAACTGAAAAGACTAATAGAAATGTTATAGTTGAACACGGCCACAATTTTTTGGGAAATAAGTCAGTTTTATAAAAGTTTGAGGCGATTTAGTGCTAACGCCTTCTGCTTAACGCTTCATTTTTTACCTGAAATTCGAGCTAACGCCCTTCTGCCAGCCAGGCGACGAATTATCAAACTTCCCTGGTGCTTCCGAACAGTTTCTTTTAAAGGCAGCTGCCTGACCGCACTCAACTTTATATTCACGCCACAAGCGATTCTATTGCCACTAAACATCAATGGAAAAGTTCAGAGCCTGACTGATCTTACCTTGATAAAGAAGGCTAGATTGTAGTTTGCATCCTTCGCCTCTTGTGGAAACTCCTTGTGCTTCTGACGGATGTGAGGCAACAGAGCCTAAAAATAAAGAATGAATCATAGAAATATACCATTATGATACAGTTAAACCTGCTTTAGTGACCACCTGTCTACAACAAGCATAATTTTTGTTTCCCTTGAAAATGGTATCTCATTGAAACATGTACTAAAGGAACCTGTCTACAAAGACCACTTTTTGAGTTTCCCTTGAGTGATCGCTGTAGACAGGTTTGACTGTACTTTAAATGCAATGTTCACTTTTCTGCTGGCAAATAAAGAGTTGCAATTGATAATAATTATAATAATAATAATAGCCTAATAGTCCACTCCAAATTTTATTAAACCGAAACGGAAATTCTTTTTACCCAATTGATCGTGAGCCCGGCAGCCACTGAGCAGCGCCAGATCGACGTTGCTCTATCCCTTATTGTTGAACGCCAAGCAAGGTAGCAACTCCCATCTTTTAACGTCTTTTGGTATGACACGGCCGGGGTTCGAAGCCACGACCTCCTGGTTGTGAGGCGGACGCTCTACTGACTGAGCCAACACTCCAGTATATGAACTGCATTTAGCTAAAAGCCTCCCATTATCATATTGTGCATTGGACGTGTGATTGGTTGGTTCGTTTTACTTGGCTGTTAAGAAATCATGTGTACACTTGTAAAGTAAGCCAAATGACATTAGTGTCGTGTTGAAGATCAAACCCAAGACCTTGAATTTTAAGTCAAGTGTTTAAACCACTCAACTACGACACCTCTATATTAAAGAGAAGGAAATCATAAGCACGCAATAAAATGGATCTGAAATTAATCATGTTACCTGGACCAAGTTCCTGATACCAGTCTCAAAGTTAGTAGAGAATCGTTGATGCCTAGGAGCTTGAAGTCTGTTTGACAGGATGAGATGCTGAGCCATGCTCTTGATAAGAATCGCAAAGAAGAACCAAAGATGCTGCAAGGAATAACGGAAAGGAAATAAAGATGAAGAAGCTTCCCTGGACTTGCTTACTTATTCTCATATATACTGTTCTAAATTTTTTACGAGACAATAATCATCAGCATCATTACAATCGCCATCATGATCGTCATCCTCATACTATGATAATAATCTACATTATCATCATTATCCACATCATCAACGCCGATGTATTCATCAATATTGTCATCATCTTCCTTGTAATCATCTTCATCATCACCAACATCATCATTATCGTCGTCACTGTCGTCGTCGTTGTCGTCATCATCATCATCTTCTCCTTCATTGTCAGCAACTTTTTATCATTAATATCAACTATCACCAACAACTACAGCAATTCATCACCAGTCATCATTATTATCATCATCATCATCTCCATCACCAATGTCATCATCATCATCATTAACACCTACAACAAAAACAACACCAAAATGTATCACGTCATAATCATCACCATCATTTAGAAATGAGCTTCTTTCTACAATGAAAGACATATTAAAGTACAGTACAGATATAAACAATTCTTCAAAGATCATCAAAGGAACAAATTAAATGAAAAATGTAATGACAGCCTTCACCCACCTTCATAAGGTTCTTAATGACCATATGGTCCATGCTTGGACGTAGCGATGCAGCCAGGTTCTTGACCAGCTCCTCATGGACGGTTCGACTCATCTCGTTCTCTCTCACCGTCTCATACACGTACTGGACAGAAGACAAAAAGTTAGCATGATACATTAAATACAGATATACTAAAAACATTACAACTTTAAATTTAAAACATGCAAGCGGTTAGACCGTTACATAATTAGTTGCTATAAGCTGATAAACATTTCAATGTATTTAAAGGCTACATGTACAGGTGAAAAAGAAAAGTACGATGGAAGATCAGGAACAATAAAGTTCAGATTGTTACACCTTCTAGTTGCTTGAATGCATATAATTCAGATACTAACAGTTGTTTTAAAAAATCATTGTATTTGCTGGGTACAAGTTTTTTTAAATAAAAAACATGTTTGTAAGATTCAAATGCAACTAACCATCATTCCAGTCTTCCTTCACACATCACAATTTGTATAAACATTAACTTTTAAAATTCTTCCAATTTTAGCAATAAGAGTTTAGCTTTAAAAGATTTTCCGCAAAGGAAACATGAGACTGGATATAGTTCGACTACAAACTTATCTTCACGTAAGAGCAAAGCCTATCAAATTAAATTACGACTGGAAATTATTCAAGATTTTCGTTCACCCATCATCATGGATTCGCATGGCCTTCCAAATTTGTTTTCAATATGGGCATCCAAATTTTTACTGCACAGAACTCTTTATGAAAGGGCCCTGGACAACATGTATGAGTATTCAGGACAAGACTTGAACGTAGTATGCCATTTTTTTATAGCGCATGTCACATTATGATATAACATCTTTATGTGATCCCGAAGGTCCTTGGATATTATCAGCCCAGTTTTAGCTCTGGCAACTGTAGCGGTCAGTGCTTTCAAGGAATGAATCCAACCCGGTACCCACTAAGTACACCTGGGTCAAGTATAGCAAATGAATATTAAAGCCCCACTGCACTATTTTGGCCAGGAGGGATTATACCTCCCTGCATGGTCACTGACAGGTGGTTATCTAATCAAATAAGTACTCGATTAACATAAGAAAAAGTTGATCATGGGGACCAATGGTTACCAATTAGGCATTGTTTGCTATATAGAGGGCGCAAGTAGCTATAAGTAGTGCAGTGGGGCTTTAATGTCTTGGCAAAGGACGTTGTTGCCGCGGTGGGACTCGAACCCTGTACCTTGCGGTTGACAGCCCAAAGACTTATCCACTAGACCACAACACCTCTTCGAGAGACCACTTACCTTCACATAGGAACGCAGAACGTCCTCTCTGTTCACAGATTGGATTTGGGCTACCATGAAGATAATGAGCCTAGAAATAGAATAGGATAGATGATGGGTTATCCTGATGACTACCAAATTCTCTGTTCCCCATAGGCTATAGAGGGACCACCAGGTTCCTGTAGGCAATGCGCTATACCAGAAAATTATGCTTAATATTCAGGTAAGATCATTTTTATGCAAGGTCACACTTAAGATGATCCAATTTGACCTCTTAAATAAAACAATTGTAAGATGCTCATTCAGAAATTTAAAAAGTTGAGAATTTTCATGAGATAAATTTGAAAAAATGAAATATGCTTTAGCCTTTAGCAGTTGAATGTCTCCTTTTAGAGACCTTCTTTTTAAATTATCTTAGATCCAGAATGCTATGAGTCACATATCATGCAATTTACTGTGTCGTTCAAGAAACATTTATTCCCACATGAATTGAAGGCGTGGAGAATATGATTGGTTGGTGCCATTTTAAGGAGGAAAAGCGAGTTATCTAGAAGAAAACTCTGAACTGTTATGAGCTAATTTAATGTTTGGATGATTTGGGTCACCAATGAGAGAAGGAAGGGGATATTACCTGACAATGTTCAGCTGGACTTCATCGACTAAGCTGACTGGTAGGAGACCGAAGAGTTTGTTCATGATTACTGGAAGGAAGTTGATGAATGTCTTTGGCTCCACAGCATGCATAGCCTATCAGTAAATGAAAAAATTCCTTATTATCATCATCATCATCATCACTGTTTCCCAACAATCAAAAATGTCATGTGTCATCATCACAGCCAACAAATCAACTTCATCATCACCTTCATCATTATTGTCACTACAATTTTTGACAGTGATACTCATCATCATCATCGTTGTCTCCATCCTCACTATCACCATTTTGCATAATAATCATGAGATCATTATCACAATCTCCATCACTACCACTACCACCACCACTACCACCATCATCATTACCACCACCACTACCACCACCAACACCACTGCTCCCATCATCATTACCACCACCACTACCACCACCAACACCACTGCCACCATCATCATTACCACCACCACTACCACCACCAACACCACTGCTCCAATCATCATTACCACCACCACTACCACCACCAACACCACTGCCACCATCATCATTACCATCATCAACTCCTTCATCATCATGAACACCATCGTCATCATTATCATCATGTTGCTCTACATAATGCTACCACTATTACCACTTTAAAAAATGCCACCACCAAATATGACCATTCATCTTATTCACCACAATCACTACCACAACTACAATCATCATCAGTGAAGATCACAACTTGTCAAGTCGTCTGGACTTACCTTAACGCAGGTTATGATTTCTAGGCAGCTTTTCTGCGATCCGTCCCACCCCTCGCACTGCTGGAAGAAATTGTGTAGGTGTGGGTCCTAAAACACAAGAATAAAACAAAACATTTACAGGTAAAAGAAGAAATGAGAATTCAACCCTGCTGGACACAACGGTGTAAATGTACATGAAGAAGTGGGTACTCAACAGCCAACAAATAAAACTTAGAGAACAATCCTTATGGCATTTTCACACCAACCTTGTCCTATTAGCTCTACATTTTCTGCTTTCCTATTTTGTCCTGATCTCCAATATAGCCTATCCTAAAAGCATACTGCTCCCCCTCACTTATGTGTTTTCTCAAAACTATCTTCCTCCCCTTCCCCCTCTCTCTTTCTCACCCCTCTCTCTCTCTCTCCTCCCCTCTCTCTATCAAACAAGGCATCATTCAAGATATATAAGTGAGCATTGCTAGAAAAATGCAAAACAAACTTTCATTAGACAACACAGTACTATTGTACCTCAGAGGTGTCTCAAAAAACATGCTCACTGGCTTACATGTACATATGAACAGTTTTTTCTCCCCATAATTTTTGAATGGGTGCAATATGATCTATGAAAAAACAGTCCAGGAATTCAGAAAACTTTAAAATAAAGCTTACTGTTGAGTAGATGGTTGTGACTGGTTTGAGATCCACTTTGAGCAAAGGTTTCCCTCCATCGACCCACTTCACTTCTGGAGTCTGATAAGTAAAGATGAGACAAAAAGGAAGTAAGAAATATTTTCAAAATTGTACTTACCCTTTTCTGAAACTTAAGCTACGGTCACAAAGGTTCGTACAAACGATTATTTCGTACGAATCTCCATTTTTCCATTGTCTTCCCAAATTTCCATTGTCTGAGAACCGTTCGTACGGCGTTCGTAGCAGTTCGTAATGGCAATTGTGACTGAAGCTTTAAATACCGCTCTTTTTTACTTCTAAAGGCAGTATCAAAGTCGCTATGGTAGACTTTTGCAAACTCTATAAAACTTGGCGAGTGTTCCATGAATCGTGTGTAATAAGTGTGTGAAAGTTTACAGTTATTGGTTCTCAAACTTCTTAGAAAGAAATGAAAATCTAGCGCTTATGTCATATTGCCACAGAAGTTCCAGGGTAGGCCCAAGATTAAAAACATGTTCAAGATATCATAATATCATGTCAATCAAAGTGTCTAAACTACCGTACTGGAGAATTTTTGCATTGTCATATTAAAAACTATATATCACCACACAAAATAAACATAATTATCCAACAATTTTTTTTCTTAAAACTCTACTACAGAAGCTACCCTATATTTCTAAAAACCATGAGCATTACGTAAACAGGTGTATTCTAATTGTAGTGAAATTCAAATGAAATCATAATTTGTTATTATTCATAAGCAAACATGTATATTGAGGCATGGTTACAAGTTTTTAAAATTGCAAAAAGGCATTTTCTGCAGCTACAGTGTACATAAATTGTTTTTAAATCCATACCATGATACACAACACAGATACACAAATACATTGTGCATGTACATACTTACAGTTCATTTCTAGCCTAGATTATCATTCAAATTCACTTCAATTGCTACAAAAATAATACTAATAACAAATCACTCTCCATCGCAGAAGGAAAGTGGCTGGCTAGAAATGTAGACAAAATGTGTCAGATGCCAAAACCAACAATAACTAAAGAAATCATATTCATTCACTCATAAGGTAATATGCTCTTTCATTTTCTTTCCTTTCTCACAAAGCTGAGGGTGCACAGTCCACTGCTGTACATGTATGTTTGGGAGCCAGCTGCCATAACGGCTTGCCAATTTGCATCAAATGCAAAACTTCAGCAGATTTCAAAGCAGATGTCAAATCAACCGAACTAGGGGCAAGGTCGAAGGGAGGGGGTGGGGGAGGGTGAGTGAGAAAAACCTTACCATGAGGTTGAATATTAGATCAGGGCCCAAAACAGATGCAGAATACTGATCTTTGGTAGACTACATGCATCATGTATTAGGCAGGAAAGGTTGTAAAGAAAATGATCATGAAATGAGAAGGACTGGGTGGTATTCTGAAAATGATGTTATCTTTTATATTAATGTTAATTGCCAAAACATCCAAAATCAGGGACCCGTTTCACAAAGCCTTTTTTCAATGACAAATGCAAAAATCAGTGACACATCTGTTGTTGACCAATCAGAAGCAAGGATTTCACTAGCGTATTACAAAAACTGTCATTTGTCACTGATGACAAGTTTTGTGAAACGCCCCCCCCTGGACTAGCCATTGGTTGATGTCTGCGCTAAGCTGGCTACGTTTGCGTAAACAAGACATCTGCGCAAGCACCAAAGGTAAGTAATTTTTTTCTCGCATTTTGAGTATGCTATGGCAACTAACATCATTTTCCCTGACATAAAAGATAGCATCAATTTAAGAATACGGCTCTTGGATGATTCAGAGCTGTTTCAGAGCTGAAAAGATGAAGTGAACAGTGTTATATTACATGCTTGATAAAATATATCTGAGAATTATTGGATGAAAATGTTTGACTTGTTAAATACGTATAAAACATTCAAAAGAGTGATAGAGAAGAGATAAGACACAAAGAAAGCGAACTTGACAAATTGATAAAATGAAAAACAAAAGATAACAGGAGAGAGGCGGAAAATAAGATGGGAGGATTAAAGAATAGGAATGAAAATAGTGAGATGTTAAAACAAGAAGTACAGGGCAAGAGAGGGAATATGATGACAAATTTAAAGTAAATATAGGATAAAGGGAAACCACCATCAAGAAAGATAATGTCACTTGTTTAAAAAAAACAATACTAATCCTGCTATTGCGAAAAATAAGCCAGAAATGAATGAATGAATGAATGAATGGATGGATATGTGAATGAAAAAAAGAGTTGATAAATGAATGCATGAATAAACGAATTAATTAATTAATTAATAAATAAGTAAAAGAAAACTCCAATAGAGGGGAAAGGGCCAGGGTACCACCCCCCCCCCCCCCTTTGACCTCCCTCTAGATCTTTTTATGACGTGTTTCTCACCTTTCCCTGGCCACCCTTAGAAGACAAGTAGCCATTAGGCATGGACGCAGCCACTGGAACGGTTATCTCTCCATTGTTCAGTTTTCTATGGGATGACAGAAATAAAATGAGTTAAAATAATGTGCCATGAACAGTGACATCAATTTGTACGCATTTCGATTTATTTCATATCCAACAATTAAGGGGGTGCACTGCCCCTCCTTGCAAATATGTTGCAATAGGTTTTGGAGTTAATTGTTTTTGCCCTGATTGCATAAGTTTATAAACAAATTTGAACATTTTCAACCAAATTACCTTCCAATACACAAATGAAAGACATTTCCTCTAACGAACATAAAAGTATGAATAATTCATGAGCAAAAGCTCAAAAGCTGCTATAGATAGACCATGTACATCTATCTACAATAGACCTGTACACAAGTCAAGTTCATTTACAATTCCAAGCAGCAATATAAACATCCTGCAATCGATATATTCCAGTTTTAGAATCCTGATACTTACTGTGCCTTATCTAGAAGTGGGATCCAGGAGTAGCCAACTGCAAGAGAAAAATAAACAAGAAATTGGCAAAAAAGTTATAAAACCATATTGCCCTCAAAACATGTGTAAAGGTAAACTTTCCTCCTTATATACATGTAAATGTGTGCCACCCACACCAGATCACATTAACTAAATTAAACGTTTAAAATGCCAAGCCAGCAATTATTTATTAATAACAGTCAAGTTAAATATATAGCCTAATTTAAATGCCCAATCGTAATGATCATTAATTCCTTCCCATGCATTTTTAAACCTTTTTTTTATTAAGGTCATCCTGATCCTTGCTTAAAAAGTTGACAGCCATCAATGCCCAGACAAAGTTACGGAATTTTGTCAAATGCCCTTAGTAGAAATATATATAATTAGATTAAGAGAAAAATAATTATTTCATGAAGTTCTTCTCTCTGATGTTACTTTCT
>JARBES010000116.1:18079314-18090420 GCA_030265145.1 Strongylocentrotus pallidus
TGCAACGAGACGGGCATTGCGACTTATTATCCCCATGAAAAGCTCGCTTGTAGGGGGGCCCGGTGCACATAATTTCCGTTAATTGCGGAGAGAAGTGAAATGCAGACAGGGCTTGCGACACTTCTCTCAGGCCGTGCTCATCAATTTGAAATTATGGCATCGATACTCTACTTTAATAGTACTTACATATATGTTCTACTCTTGTGAGTGGTGTGTGTGTGTGTGTGTGTTGGGGGAGGGGGGGGGGAGTGGATGAGGAAGGTATTTGTCTGAAGGTGAATGTACTATCCAATATTTATCAAAGTATGGATATTATTGTCTCCCTAGCAGAAGAGCATTAGCAGGGAATTTTCTAGATACACTATATTATCAGATTTTATATGAAATAACCACAAGAAATCCACTCTCTTTTATCTACCGTATTCACTTGTTTGTTTGTTTGGGTAATATTGATGTTGCTTTTTTTCTTTTTTACGGGGGGAGGTATAACAATGTCTTTGTACAATATTCACAAGAAATCAATGATATTTTTCATTTTTCACTCCATACATTAGTCCTTCCGGTATTACAGTATTGTAAGGAGCGCAATGAATACAAAAAAAATTGCTGTGAAATATTCATTTAATAATCGATACATCGTTACATCTGACATTTGCTTGTCATTAACGACAGGAGTCTATTCAAAGTCTTTTCATTTCTATACGGAATATAGACAAGAGGCATAATGATACATCGATCGCAGACAGTGCACACATTGACTGTGAAATGAGCAAACATTTATACAGTCAAGCGCAAGAGGACTCATTACAATAGATATGTTCACATAACAGTTCATGGAAGTGAAGTTTAAGCCATTGTTTTATACTTCCGGCGTTACCTTGTGGTTAAGGATTATAAGCAGACATATTCGTGGTTAAGAATAAAATTACTCAAAAACATAAGCTATGAGTGATCTCACAGTTAGCGTGACAACTTCAAGTCATGGGGGCTCCTCGTTCAAAGTTATGGCATAATGATACATCGATTGCAGACAGAATACATAGTGACTGTGAAAAAGAGGAAACTCATTGAAAAAAATTAAGTTCACACGACAGTCCATAAACTTAAAGTTTAAGCCATGGTTTTACACTTTGAGGTTACCCTGTAGTTTAAGGATCATGCAGATATATTACTGTCAGGCTTCTTGTTTAAAACTCGATAATCTTTGTTATGGTACCTTGTGAACCGCCAACAAAATAGTGGATAGTTTCAAACATCAAGGTTTTGCCAACTTTAAAACTACAACATTTTCTATGTAAACACAGCTAATATCAACAATTTTGTTTCAACCATTGCGGTTTTGCAAACTTATAACCACAACAGGCCTGTATGAACATGGCTAATATCAACAAAGACACTGACAGTATGAAGTACTTTGCATGCCTGCTCCCAAGTATGATTAATCAAACTTTCATGTTATACTTTACAAGTCATGCGCTTCCACCAAAAGTCATGCTTCTCTCACATCAATAATCATCCGTTTGGAACCAGAAGGGGGTTAACTCATGTACTGTACTTAAAATCAAGGCAACACAGAGCTAATGCCCTCCTTGCTCTCACTTCACAAGTCATGCGCTTTTACCAAAAGTCATGCTTCTCTCACATCAATTATCTTCTGTTTGGAACCAGAAGGGCATTATTAAACTCATGTACTTCAATCAAAGCAAAACAGAGTTAGTGACTTCCTTGCTCTCACTTTACAAGTCATGCGCTTCCACCAAAAGTTATGCTTCTCTCATATCAATAATCGTCCGTTTGGATCCAGAAGGGCATTAACTCATGTACTTCAATTTGAAGCAACACAGAGTTAATGCCCTCCTTGCTCTCACTTTACAAGTCATGCGCTTCCACCAAAAGTCATGCCTCTCTCACATCAATAATCGTCCGTTTGGAACCAAAAGGGCATTATTAAACTCATGTACTTCAATTCAAAGCAACACAGAGTTAATGCCCTCCTTGCTCTCACTTTACAAGTCATGCGCTTCTACCAAAAGTCATGCTTTTCTCACATCAATAATCTTTTGTTTGGAACCAGAAGGGCTTTAACTCGTGTGCTTCAAATCAAAGCAACACAGAGTTAATTAATGCCCTTCTTGCCCTCAGCAAACACACTCACAATTCTAAATCATTATCATCAACCATGCATTAGGCTTTTATATGTTGAGCCACAAATGCTCCCCGAAATACACTCCCAAGCTATAAAGCGCATTGAAGCCAAGGAGACAACAAGCATTATAAAGTTGAATACTGGTATCATAATTTTCCAGGAAAAGTGGGCGGTGATTTACCATTTCGTCGATAGTAACAAAAGAATCATGGTCTCTTAACCAAGAAAAAATCTGAATAATTGTTGGATTTGACTCATCAAATATTGTTTTTAATCAGAATAGTTATTGATTTTAATAAAAGGCACACTATACATACAATGTACATGCTCATCAAATAGCGTAGAGGAGGAAGTAGATGTACTTGAAGTAATCAATAACAGAAATATGCAATAATTAATTATTGCAACTGTCATTTAGTTAAAGTAAATTGTTAGTGATCTTATTTGCATGATTTTATGATCAAATAATGTACAACAGTATCTCTAAACATGTGGTTATCCAAATGAAGCTATTAGGACTCAATTTTGATCTTTTCTCCACCTTACTCTCACCCTTGCATTAGTAATCAAGCCTGCTGGTGTATTTATATATTCTCGGAACCTAGATGGCAGGGGGAAAACAGGTGAATTGCTATGAGTAAGGCATGAGAAATGATTTGTGAAGTTGTTGTCTCTTCCTGCCAAATCACTGTCACCAAAGTTTACTAAACCTGCACAGCTAGCAGACTACATGTTTCAAGTTGCAGTCAATTTTCGACATACAAAAAATAAATTATAAATCCGACTTTACAAGCAAAGTAGCAATATCAATGGTCTCATCCTTTTTTTTCATGTACTTGTGTGAACTCTCTTTCGATTTCATAATCTGATTTGGAAATTGGACAAGATTTCCAACTACCGCCATAATTTCCTTGAAGATTACGATATCAAAACCTAGCATTAAGCTTGAAATTCAATTTACGGTATGACTAACAGCCAAACATGTATATGAATGTAATGGATTCTACGAATTTAGCGACCTCACAGTTTAGCGCAAGGCAATGGATCATGTACAGAAGAAAAATATGCAATATGAAATCAGCATGAACTTGAGACATAATTCTGTGAGTGTAGTCTTACACCATAGACTCAGGAATGAAGTTAAACAGGGAAGTTGACTGCAATCAATGTGGCTGTCTGCTGAAGATAGAAGGGCATTTTAAGGATACAAATAAAAATAGAATGATTACCATAAGAATAATTTTTTAAGTCGAAGGTTCATGATAATTCCTTTAAATAAGGATAATATAATGATTTTTGTATACCGGTAATTGTTTTTTTTTTACTTCAAATATAAAAAAAGGAAAGAAAAATCTTTTTCATCAAGACCTGCAAGAAAGTTAAACTCTGTGCGTATTATATGATCCTAGATTGCATCGATGATTGTATCGATGATTCTTTTCACAAGTTGCTTTCACCTCTGGCTATACTTTTGATTGTCAATTAATAATGTCAACTTCAATATCTCTCTATAGAAAAGTGGTATCTATACTGTATCACATGTGGAACCCCTTATCATACAAGGCCTGACTTCACTATCACGAGATTGCCAAATAGCCCGCTATTTCTGATTTGGGATATAATTAATCCTGATATTAAAAATCGCATCTTCATCAGCTCGAGATTCAACCTCGAAATTTGAAACTCGACCTTGAGAAATTAGCTCGAGATATTTTGCTCATAGCGCATAGTGCGAGTCTTCGGTCTGGTGAGGACGCACCGGACAAATAGCTGGATATTTTGCCAAATCGTGGGATATTTTGCAAACTATCACAAGATATCTTGGGATGACAATCCCGACCAAATATCCCGCTAATTGCTACTTTGGTCTGATGAAGACGCAAATTAGCTAGATAGTTTGCAATCGGGATAGTTCAAATAGCTGGATATTTGGCAATCTCGAGATAGTGAAGACAGGCCTACAGAGAACAATGTGAGGGGAGGGTGAGGAGGAGGAGGAGGGTGACACTTGAACATGCCATTAAAGTGTAATTTCCATGGATCTGTTTTGATGTAGACTAGCAATATCTCCTGCACATGATAGAGACATCATGATACTAAGGTGCCTTCAATATAATTATCACCCAATAAGGATGTGGGGAACCAACATAACCACAGCTTGACTCTACGCGGGACATTCCTTCCCAATGTTAAACCTAAATTAATTCTATTCATTGATTGTCAAGTCCTTTTAGTCACACTTTTGGCATCATGAAAAATGTTGGTCTGATTATTCGTGTTTGCACTCATTCAAGATTCAAGATATAGCGTGACTAATTTTGCGAGAATTTGTTCAAGCAGTGTGAAAACAATGGACAATAATGTTAATGTACTCTCCCTTACCTAAATCTATGATCAGAAAGGCTGAAGAACATTAAACCATATTTCAGAGAGAGGAGAGAAATCTTTTCCACATGCAAGAAGTTGAGGTGGTTTTACCATATTTCAGATATCAAACCAAATTTAAATTTAATTTGCAAACCACTCAAAACCTCCTTATATACAGTTTTTTTAATATATTTTGCTTCAAGTTAAGTAATGTTCTCTGAGGAAACAAATCACTTAAAATCTCTTTTAACATATGGTCTTAAAGTTTCCCCTGACCTCTTTTTGAAATTTCCAGTGGGAAATTACATGAACTTTCTACCCCTGTGTGAATGTGTGTTTATTTTGCCATCTTAAAGTCTAGAATCGATTAGACTATTCTTCAAGGAGCCCATGGATGAGATCATTATACGCCCTCACCTAAAACATTAATCTTATAATGCTTACATAACGCTAATCCCTTTAATACAGCAGCTAATCCTGTCTCCCACACAGTGGCTCTTTATAGAAACATACAACATCCTTGAGTAGGATTAAGATCCCTTTGTTTAATAGCAGTGTCGTTCATGTTATCAAGCAAATGAAGATGTTTCCAAGCTCATGAGAAACTCATTCTATGCTGTCTGTACAACACATGAAATATAAATATATAAATGATTCATGAAAAACATATGTTAAATAGAAAATGTATTTTGTGGTAAATACTACCTAATGAGTCTACTATACAATTGTCACATAGTGCCTATACATGTTTCTCCTGTGCAGAGTTAATGCCCTTCTGGCTCCGAACAGACGATATCATCACAAACACACATATATTGGTTCTTTTTATGTGAAAGGAAGGTGGGATAGGAAAGCCCAAATATTTTAAGAGCCCAAATATTTTAAGAACCAGAAGGCTAAAAATGATTGAGTTAATGCCCTTCTGGCTCTCATGCGGCCTCTCAGCAGACATGGTAATCTCTTTGAAGCAATGCTGGAGAACGAAGAATCTTAGGATTAAGTGAAGTGCATTCTCAGAACACATTCAAGTTCATTTCAATGCTTAATACCTCTAATGAAATCATGTACCTCAATGCCCTTCATACAGGGTGACCTTGTCTAGCAAGAAGAGATCTTCAAAAGGAAAACGGAAAAGCATATTTCCCATCTTTGCACACTCTAGATCGACTCAGCCACGAATGTACATGTATAGTCGCAGAGGCGAGGGGTGTGTCAACGCAAGAAACGAATGGCGCGACGTTATATCCGCGAGTCCGGTTACAGAGAGGATGAAGTTGTGCGATGATGAGTGATTTTAGCCGAGGCACATACAGGACTCATTCATGTGCTGCTTGCATCAGGTTTAGTAATTTGATAAATTTAAAATGCACAGACGGAGTACAACATTTGTCTGCATTCGTCTGTGTCTAATAACAAGCCAGACAGCTATACCTGAAATATTCTGCCATGATTTAAAGAGAAGATAAAGTCAAGTTCTGGTAAAAGTGGGAATAAAATGTACAATCCTCTTCCATTATTTTGATTTTCACAAGAATATCACGATAGTAATATCCCATGAAAAATACTATTCGTATTGAAGTGATTTCACATTTCAAATTAATATTAGTTATGACTCAATATCTTTGTAAAGTCCTATGCATCCATATCCATTCCTTTTCATTCTTCGTGATTTTCAGCAAAATGTAGCCAGTTTGATGTAATTCTGATTCTAATAATTCCAAAAACATAATTCATAAAGCACATTTTTACCTAGTATACCGCAGAAAAACATAAAATAACTTCTAGACAGTTCTTTTCATCAATCATATTGCATTACCAAGACTCGAACGCCTCTTTAAGAGAATGTTAATATGGTAGACTACGATGTCTCGCTCAACATTAATGTTAATCCCCTTAATCAGCTTATAATCTCCCGGCTACGTCATACCATGTGAATATTACATTAACTACACTTTCAGACACACATGACAACTTTTCATGTTCAATTTAGAATAAAGAGCACATGGCACATGAATAATATGCAAATTTGACATTAACAACATTTTCCATCACACATCATCTTCTTTTAAATAAGGCAAAACATCACATGCATATGAAATGGTTTTGTACCATGATCTTTTAACTTGTTTAATTCAGTCAAATGAGCAAATCAGCGAATGAGTAAAAAAATACTTGAAAACTACAAGTTTTCAAATGCAGTTTATCATTATGACAAGATGATGGTAACTTCAATGATTCATGAAAAGGTTTTAAATCTGGTGGAGGCAATTAAATAGGGCATTATAATACCAGGGAGGTGATTATTAACTCCTTGATAATACCAATCTACCTCTTAACAGATGCTATGCTTGACTGGCCTTTTTATAAAAGGGGAAATAAACAAATATTTAACCTCTGAAGGAAAGAAAAAATAGCTAAAATATTCAACAAACGAAGAAGAGAAAGAAGAATAAATGTGTGATAAGCAATACAAATAAACATGATTAACAATTGCTCTTTTACAATCAACCTTTCCCCTAAAACATGCCTGCCTGCTTGTACATGCAATTAACATATTTTGCCATTTACGACCACAAACTTGAACTTGAATATTAAAGTACTGATAAGGTGGGGCGAACCGACTCGATGTTCCGCATACGTACAATGTATCATCGGCAATGACACTGACTGACATTAGTGGGTCGCAAATACCCGGATTAGAACTAATTACAGCATGGCATTACAGGGCTGTATTTATAGAAACCATAATTACAGAACAGCCAAGAAAATTTGGATGATCAATGACGAGAGACATTCATGTGTAAATCACTCATGAATAATGTACATCGTCTGTTCAACTAGAAGGGCATTAACCCTTTCGAGACAATAATACCACATTTTGTGGTTTTGGCTCAATAACTTCTTGATTCACAGCCATAAAAAATATACAAGATACAATTGTAGAAAGGGCAGCAACATTCTGCAGACACTGCATCCATTTTTGTTCATATTGACTATATTGCATTCGATGCTAGGAATTTAAAAATGAAAATAAATGTTTAAATCCTGAAATTGGCAACACATTAAGAGATTCAAAACCATTGTTTTTTATCAAAACTGGCATTTTGTTAACCATTCCAACAACATTCAGCCAATGTATTTGTTTTCAGAGACATTAGCAAATTCATATCCTTGAAGACTGTATTAATGCCCATTTAGCACAAAACAGACAAGTTTAATGCTGCATGGCGGTTTGAATGTCCATGTACATAACATGAAGCATATAGGGAAGCACATTCTCATTCAGTCGGAAATTCCAATCTATAAATGTGTGTGAATAATAACATGAACTCGCTCCCTTGCTTCTATAGAGATGCAGTTGACTGTTACTAATTCGGTTATTATAGCTTCAGTTTTTCTTTTTGCCCCTGTTGATACGTGAAATGAAATCTGCATTCATAAGCAGGGACAAATTTCTGGTAAACAATTTTTTTTTTTCTAGACGAAATTCCTGCCAGCTAGTGCCATGGTAACGGCATCAAATACATATACATTTTTTTTCTTCCGACAGAAATGAACATAAAAGGGGTGGATCCAGGATTTTGTAAAAAGGTAAGGGGACCAGTGCTGAAAAAAGAACCCCCCCCCCCCCCCTAGAAAAAATATATGATTTCACTTTTCTGTACTGATAAGTCTCTGATAAGCAAAAGAAAGGAGGGGGAGTGGGTTCAGACCAATGTGACCCCTCCCCCTCCCCCATTCACTCAGCTGTTATCATATGACAGTTAAGTTTCCCATGTCTGGAAATTAGGGGGGTTGAAATATTTTGCTCAGTATTGTGACACCAAGGATTTGGTGAATAAATACAAAAATAGGGGGGGGGGTAAATGCCTGTGGAATGGGGAGGGGGCATAGGTAACTGCACCCCATACTGTTTGATAAGAAAGGCAAAACTCCTTTGGAAGTATTTTGATCAATACTGTAATACCCAAGGATTTTGTGAAACTAAATAGGAATGTCCTGGTAGGAAAATTTGGCATCAACAACAACTCCGTGTCTACTAGTGCTTTTGTCAACAAATATTTAGGACAGTGACGTAAATACATCAATATAATATTTCCTATGCTATCATATCATAAAGAGAATTCTCGAACAGCTATATTTTGGGTAATACAGTGTATGGATAATTAAATGTCCAATAATATTGTATTGCTGTTGTTCATAAAAGCTCTTTTAAGATGATTCAACAAAGAAATATATACATTTTTTGTTCATTTTATCTCTTTAAAACATTTCTAGAGCGAATTCCACTGCGTACCTGGAAAAGAGCAGGTTTGGGGCCAGAACATTCGCTCCGGCATGCACAGTGCACCGATTGCCTAAACGCCGCCTGAACACCTCAAGCGTAGGTGATGATCGTGTTATTACCGATGGTGTTACGAGCACTACTACCCTCTTCTACATCCCTCGCACCTCTTTGTCCTCTCTGGAGAGGGCGGAGGGGCCTGGGATCGCGGGATGGGTGACGAGAGGCGCACCCTACCAGGAGCAGATGGGGGAAGGACGGTGGTTTGACACTTGACCAAAGTGGTCCTCGTCTCATGAAATGAGATTTTCTAAGGAATGTACATGTACAGGGAAATTTGATGGTTGTCTGCAAAAAGGCAGTTAGAGCTTTGTATTATAAATGGCAGTAATGTCCTTGTTGCGGGCACCTGACAAATTCATGGTGATTCCGCGGAGTGCAGAAGGCTTTAATTGGCAAAAGGGATCAATTAACTTTAATACGACATCTGAAAATTGATAGAATGAAGTGGAACTGCATCAATAAAGTGAGAGAGAAAATTATAACCATCGACTGTGAGGTGCATTTTGTCTTACATTGTATATATGAGACAGAAGGGTGTTAACCATGTATCAAAATATATGAGGTACATGTAATGCCCTTTTGGCTCCAAACGGATGATTATATTGTGTTATAATGGAGAAAGTCATATTCATTCCTTATATTGTAAGAATATTATACGAACTGTTTGTAAATCCTACAGTGTCTTTTTTAAACAACAAAACAAAAATTGTGAAATGTGTCACTCGTACCCTTTTAGCACTGGAGAGGTTGTGCTATCTAGACTTCATTAGAATTGTTAAGATGTGAGAGTCGCATTCCAACTTTATTGCGCTAATCTAATTCAGCTATTTACTGCTCCTCGATAGTTCATGTGCTACCTCTCAAGTAGTCTCGATACCAGACATGGTGTGTAAATTTTCTCTCCCACTCAATTAAGATGCGTTCAACGATCAAGTCCAGAGTATACATCCCTCCAAAAAAAAAATTAATGCCGAAACTTCAGACACATTTTCCTTCAGAAAAGGAATAACAAGGAAATACCGATAATGTGTACATGTACATACAGCATACATTTGTAAGTGTATTGTGGACAAGATAATAAATTTATATTATTTTAAAATTGAATAACTACTGACCACATGTGTCTCTTAGAAACTAAAAGGTAGTGAAACGCCACAATTATGAAACATAACACCTAATAAAGAAGTTAATTTCCTCATGAAAGAAATGGAAGGTAATTTCCTTATTATTGAATATGAAAGTGTGAGTAGGAAATGTCCCATTTGTATCTACATAAAAGTGTAATTCTGAAGTGAACAAGAACATCGGAACTGCCAACTGGCAACAGGAAAGGTATTATTTTGTTTACTTCATAGAAAATATGAAAAACTATATATACCTCAAGTCATAAAATAGTACATACATGTATAACTATTCTACCTGAGTGTAATACATCATGTTCCTTACCACTATATTTATGTATCCAAAGGATTATACAGAGACCTGCATTTATGATACAAATAGTTCCTGGTAATATACTCCCTTACAACTTACAAGTATTGTAACAGATAATCCATGCATTCCAATATGACGTAGGTTCTATGTTACTTCAATTTTCTTACAATTATTAATGTGAATATTTGCAATTGTGTTCGACAAAAACATTTTTATTGTGTTACAGTGTTATTGTGTTAAATAGTTGCACTTTGATTTTATAAATACAAATTTTTAAACATCCCATGAACAATTGGTTAAAATAAATGTACTTAGATTTGTTTTCCTTTTTTTGAAAGAGACCCATTCTCTTCTTTTATCTTACTTAGGACATTGAATGCTTCTGCATCATACCTAATACTTTTTTAAAACCCCCCCCCCCCCCCAAAAAAAAGGTGATGAATGTACATATATGTACATATACTTTTAAGTGTACCCTACAGTATGAATTACTGTAAATGAAATCATGGTATTAACATACAAATTCTGAGATTCAGGTATATAAAGCTTGAACAGATATTGACTGTTGGAACCAGAAGGGATTTAACTCATATACTTTAAGTTTAACACAGACTTAACGCCCTTCTGGTTCCAAACAGACGGTTTTGTATGGCATGAATATAGAAAGGCATTAGATAGTCTATGGTATGTATGCAGATAGATTCAAGAACACACCCTCCTGCATGCTGGGAAGGTGACGATATCATCTTGAACTCTACATGTGTATAAATGAAGTGTGTACACAATATCGTGCTTGTCACTGGATTCCAGA
>JARBES010000116.1:19288789-19299249 GCA_030265145.1 Strongylocentrotus pallidus
GTTCCTTTATCGTAGATGCAGGGAGTTCCTTTGGGCAGTGTCATTTGATATTAGTCATTTTTCACCATTTCTCGATAATGTTACTTGTCTGGTATTGCAGACACTTCCGTTCCGTTCTCGTAGATGCATGGGGTTGCCTCAGGCAGTGTCATCCGATACAAGTCATGTCTTGCTTTTAAGGGGCAGTCACTTCAGTTAAGAAACAAAATAGTTTCCTGTTAGGGGGGAGGCAAATTGATTTTGCATGGCTCTTGTATAATTTTCTTTATCCCAGTTTTAGTGTTTGGTGTTTCTGCCAGACCAAAATAAAAAAATCAAAGCAGCCCTTTCATTTGTTAATTCTTTCTTCCGTTGTTTCCCCCTCTTGTTAATATTCGTAGTAAAAATGTATTTTGATTTGTTACAAATTATATATTGGTAGGCAGAAGGGCATTGACTCCTATCATTTCACACAGAGTTGATGCCCTTTTGGCTCCAAACAGATGATATGAACATAAACACAACACCTGTTAAGAACCAGAGGGGCATAACTCTTATGTTTAGTTTCATAAAGTTATTGCCCTTCTGAATATCTCTACTGGGTATGTGATCTGACTGTATTGTATTCATCACTCATTTTATTACTGTTAATCAATGAACCAAGGTCACCGATGAATTACAGATTCAGCAGTTCTCTTGTAACTTTTCAGGGAAATAGTTGCTGTAAAATACAATAACTGGTTCATAGAATTTTGATTATGGTAGACTGGATTGTAAGATTCATGCTCTGACCATTGCTGCCCAGTCAATTCACAATACCAACCAAAGGCCTTGGTACTTGGTACTTGGTTGGGTAATCCCTTAGGCAGCTCACTCAGGAAGCTATACCTAACTCTAACCCTAACTTTAAACTTAACCATAAACCTATTTAAACCTAACCTAAAACTCATTGCAACAATAAACCTATCTAACCTATTCTATCATTCTTTCAATTTTGTTTTTCTTTCTTATGTAAATGTACAAGATTCCTTTGTCATGATGTAATGTTCACTATTAATTTTAAGCACCTTGATCATTTAAATAGAATGGATAAAGGCGCTATATAAATCTCATGTATTATAATAAGCCCTAGTTGCAGCGAAGAATGCCTGGAGAAATTATTGCTGTAGCATGTGTGGGATTACCAGGACAGTCAGACTACATGTATAAAAAGAAATAGGAGATTACTGGCATGGATGGTACTGGTACTGTAATTGTGCTGCAGTCCTTTGAGTTGTGCCAGCAAATCTCCTGCTTGATAAAGGTCAATAAAACCAAATGCATGGGACTATAGGGAGGAAGTGAAGGTTGACCAGTCAGGAAATGTAAGCGTTTACTCTTCGAGTTCTACAATGCACTCGTGGAATGATGTCAACCGATTTCCCCAAATTGCCAAAGGTAACCCTGATCGACTCTTATCAGGCAGGACATCATGGGCTGAAATAGAGTGGGCTGAAATAGAATAGGCTTCAAGCAGTAGTAGTCTGTCCACCTGTACCTCTGTCTGTCTGTCGGTGTGTCTGTATATTTGTCCGTCTACATGTATGAGTATGTGGCAGAAGACTGACATTACATGAACCAGATTACTAACGTCTTTTTCATTACTATTACATTGTTAATAGCAGCGTGATTAATATTTTTTAGTTTGTGGGACCTGATTGTAGGATTTGGTGTGGTAAAAGAGTGATTTTCTAAAGGTGGTGTTTAGATAGTTTATTCTATATTACCAGAGTTCTTTTTTCAGTTTACCAGACTTATTTTGAGCTTTCCAGAGATGAAACGCTCACCTCCCCTGTGTATTTTTTCGCTGGTTGATATTAGAAACCGTTTTTACCCATGTCTATTTTTGCATCCATTTTTAAATGTGTATGCGATAATACCTGTCCTGTCGTGAAAGTGCTCTTTTGATAAGGGGCCCTTTGAGTTCTATAGTGCACAGTATATAATTAAGAACCGGAAAAAGAGCAAGGTTATTTGGTACATGCATCCTGCAATTTACAATTTATTGCAGAAAGTAATTGATGTGGTCGCATGGCCATGAATTCATTGTTGAAACTACAGTGTACATGCATGTAAAGATACATGTAGGCTGGAACAATTTCAGTCCATTTGAATACCAGTATGTGTCTGCTCCCATACTACAGAAAGGATGTTGGCCCTACATTTTTTTACATGACTGAAAAATGTCAGTTCATGTTCACTGTATCTACCTGCTCCCATACTCTACCATAAATCTATAACATACTACTGAATATACAGAGTATGGTGTACATGAAAGGTACAACTTTTATCAAAACGTTTTGTGTGTGCTGTGTGAATAGGCCTACTGTTGGATAATGCGCCTTGGATAATAGGCTTTTACGGTGATACACCCCCTGTATACATTCAGGGGGAAGTTTGATTGATTCAGATGGGCCCCATTGATCCGAGATCGAGTTACCTTTTAACACTGTCTTGAAACAGCTTTGGAGGAAACTTGCCCACATTTGTGATGGAGAGAGATTGACTTTCTGTTGTGATATTGATCATGACTTCCTGTGCATATAGAAAGGCTTTAAACTTAAAGGGCATATCCAGAATTATCGGAAAAGGGATAATTGTGTTGTCGTTCATACTGTACATGTACAAGAAGATGCCTCCAAATATTGATCAAGAAAATCCATTAATCCGCTAATAACACCATAATACCCACAATGGTTTGCCTTTAATTGATTTTACACCAGCCAAGTTGCTTAAAGGGAGTATAGCTTGGCAAATACTGGTTAACGCCATTTACGTCTTCTTTTGGACTTAGAATGAACTTGATTAATGGTAGTCAGCGACTTAATCTCTACATGGTCAGCGTTTGCGAAACAGACCGAAGTTCTCTTCACGCTTCGGTTTTGCGTATGTTGCACGCACGTCGCGTAGTCTGTAGTCATATTATACCCGATTGGCCCCCGAGAGTCAGGGCACGGGAATGACACGTAGTCTCGTCAGGCTACACCCCCTTTAACTTAAGCCAAACTACTTTGGTGAGTTTGTTGTTTTTAAAAAGGAAACATTTGATTTCCCAGGAGCTGTGGATGCATTGAAATATGAAATGTAACCTAGGGAATTGAATAAGGTCACTCCCTTAGTGACCTCTTATCACTCAAAGCCACATTTTATTCAGAGTGTTTCCTTTCTCATATGCTCAGCTTTAGCAGGGTTAATGATACATGTTGCCATAAGAAAGGTAGAGGCTGCTATGTCAGGTTAATGTCACATTAAATATATATATTTTTTTTTTTAGGGTGGGGGTGTTTTCTTTATAGCAGTTTCCAGGATGCACGTTGCAGCCACTCCAAAAGGAACATGTGATTGGAACAAAATTGAAGTTGTGACAGAATGAAGGATTTGTTTCTGTGTTGAGCATGTTTTATTTGGAAGTGTTCTTCTCTCACCAGTACCCAGTTTAATTAAATCAGGATTTTAAAGTGAGATGTGTATCTAAGGCTCAGAATTCCCTTACATCTCCGGTCTCGCCAATACTATTCTGATAATTGTAGCATGAATACTGATTGTTCAACAACTGAATTGAACTGTGTATGGACTTATCAGCTGGATGCACCTTGATGCTGCTGAACAAAATCACAAATGAAGCCAAACAATATGCACTTTTTAACCGAATAGTCGCAGATAAACTCAACAAATCCCATGTTTCTTCAACCAGGATCGTATCATCTATTGAGAGCTAAAAAGGCGTTATCTCTGTGTTAACTCTGGACGGACAATATAATACTAATCTTATTTCCCTAGGTATAAGCCTCACCAGCAGCAATGCTGTTCTTCTTGAAGGCTTTGCAAGACTTATTACCCCACCAATTGCCAGGTAGCCTTTTACACACCTGGGTGAAGAGTGGCAAATATGGATTAAAGCGTTGCCAGAGGGCGTTAGTGCCAGGCTGGGATTAGAACCCTTCATGTATATCCTTGGATTGAGAGTCTAGTGATTGACAAGGGGAGGCGCGATGGCTCAGTGGTAGAGCAGTGGTCTCATAACCGGGAGGTCCTGTGTTCAAAACCAAGTCGATGCTCTTGAGCCCTTTGGTAATTAATCCTCATTACCAAGTCCATCAGAGAGGACTTTGGCCATTGGTCCCCTGGCTGCTTTAATACTTACAAGCATACACATGCTTTCTTAGCAGTCAGCAGTCAGGTAAAACAAAAGAGCAAACAATCGCACCTCCATCATCATAAAAAAAGCGTTTCTACCATCGTGCAGACAAGTCAAACGGAACAGGACTTCTCATTATATATGACACACGCCCAGGAACCGTGAAAGGAAGGAAAAAGCGCAATGATCTCTCCTCGACCGCAAGATGCATGTCATGTCCAAAAGTTCAAATGTGATTGAAAATTTAGCAGATTCCCCTGGGCGCCCAAATCGATTTGATCAAATAAACCCATCTCCAGGCTTTACTCATCATTCAGTGAATGTAATTTCTTCCCCCCCCCCCCTCCATCCTTTCATATTTTACCCCCATTTAGACTTCCAAAATTCTTGGTATAACCATACAAAAACTCTATAGCTATACCAAAATTAATAGATTTTTACCTACTGTAGTCTGAACATTGAATAATGAAATTTCATATAATGAAACATGAAGGGAAATGGATGTTTTTGCATCATTTCTATAAAGAATCTGGCTCTATTTCCAATTAGCGTCATGTCATATAAAACGTTTAACTGGGCAGGGCATATCATGAGTGTATACAATACATTGATGATTGGCCAGCTAACATTTAAGTTGACACTGAACAGGTGCCGACTGACCTATCAAAAACTGGTACACATGTATGTTTCTTTAATTCAAGTACCGTTACCCTTTTTCCATGGGTGAACGCCCCTATTGCTACACACATTTAAGTTGACACTGAACAGGTGCCGACTGACCTATCAAAAACTGGTGTACATGTATGTTTCTTTAATTCAAGTACCCATTTTCCATGTGTGAACGCCCCTATCACTACACACAGATTCTTGATGTGTTTGTTTATATTAAAGAGTTTTGTATTATTTCCTGTAGTCTAAACAGGTCTCTGTCTGACAAACCATTTTGGGGTGACAATCGGAGCATTCTTCATTGGTTTTTGCATGCTCCAATGGTTTATCGAAAGAGTAATGCCTCTTTCAGACAGAAAGACATTCATAGGAACTTTGTATTTTATAATAAAGAAACGTCTAATGAATCACTGTATAGCAAAAGGGGCATTCACACTTGAAAAGGGTATCATATAAAGAAAGATTGTGTGAAGAAACTCTTTTTGAAGAGGTCAGAGCCCCACCCAGCTATACAGCTTTCAGACGAGAATGGTATCCTGATTCTTAAACAAGGTCTTGATGCAGGATGCATAAACATGCCTTTCGCTAAATCTTGAATGACGTTTGTGTTTATCATTCGGACTAGAAAAAATTAATGACTGATCATAAAGCTACTACATGTAAATGAATATGGATTTGTATTGCTATACAGATTTTTTTAGTAGTCTGAAAGAGGGGTAAGATTGCAATGATGATTCAGGGAGAGGTAAAGGCATCTTGTGGGGGTATTGAACCGTGATTAAAGTTAACCACCTCCCAGCGGCGCGGCGGCGCAAGTGCAGCATCTCTCATAATCTGTTCTAGCACAACAGAACTACTTAACTTTCTGCATACACATGGTTTGCCTTGGATCTTCTTTATGCTTCTATATTATATTGTCTGGGTAGTGCCAAAAGGGCATTAACACTTCGGCAGCTTTCGTTGCCTATCTGTACATGTACATCGCTCATTTGCGACACGTGCCATTTTGCACAAAACAATAGGCATCAGTTGACGGAAGGATTGCTTCGTGCAACAAAATTACCCATTTTTGCTCTTGATTAGCTCCATGACAACCCTTTTAACACTGATATAGATTAATCGTGCTTTGGAAACATTTAAATGATCCTGAAGCATGGTATATCTATCCTATGATGAATACAATGTGGCACAGGGAGTTTGTTTGGCATATAAAGAGTTAAAGTGTTTAAATACAGTCACATAAAAAGAAATATATTTGTATACACTTAGAATGTGTAAAATGAACCTTAAAAATATTTTACCTGGCAAGTTATGGGTTAACTGTTTATAAGGAGTATGAAGAAAATGGATAATAACATAATAAAACATAACGGCGCAATGCACCCAAGTTGGATGTGGGTTTCGTGCAGGCTTTTTTTCTACAGTGTATGCCAGCGGGTACGGGTGCATTAGCTTTTCTTCTCAAAAGTGGTTTTTCTGTTAAGTGAGAGTATATTTAAACTTCTAATAACTCTTTATTGAAGTCATATTTGGTGCTCATGTCTTGAATATACTGTAGGATAGCGACATGGAATACTTAATATACAGAGTAAATTGCTTTGTTGATCGATACTCTTTGAAGATAACAAATTTGATCTATGGAAATAAACCTACTGGTACTCTCAAAAACCACATTTCTTTGAAGCATGGGTTCAAGTATATCAACTGATATTTTTTTTAATGAATCAAGTGTTATTTTATATCAAAAATGTAAATAAAGCCACAAAAACCAGAATCTGCAGGTACAAGTACATTGATTTTACAACTTTTAATTTGCTGGTACCATGTATCAAACGTACACATACATGTATAATCAGATCCTACTGCGACCTGTTTTTATATGTTTGATTCAATTTTATTTTCATTCGTTATTTTCATTTGGCGATGCCATATTTGAAGGATATACAGAAATCAGGAACTACAGCAACCCATTCCTTTTGATAATGTTCTTTCCTTGTTTTCAATTTGCAGATACCCTATTGGAAGTACACGCATGCACACAAAGACAGAACCAACCAGTAGTACCAGTAACACTGATGGACATAGCTTGCAAGAGCCCTTGACGGTAAGGAAATACTAGAAGGGAACACAGGGAGCAGGAACCGCCAGATACAGTTTCCTCTTCGTCTCATTGGCTGGCTGGGGTAATAGCCCTTTCGGTGAGTAACCTTGACTCGTGTAACGTAAGACACTAGGAGGAAGCTAATAACAGTTTTAAGTTTGAACACTTTTCATGTAGTAAGGGTTGAGTCCATTGAGATGCAGTGTGCCCCAATCTGCAACAAAGATATCAAATTGTGGCATAGAAGTACAATAAAACCTGTATAGAAAGACCGTCCAAGGGAGATACAAAGGTAGTCGACTTTGTATGCAGGTGGTCTTTGTAGACAAGTTTACTGGAATGCTACCACTAGAAAACATTGTTTCAAAGGAAATATATGGACTTTATCGGAAGGTGGCCTTTCTATACGGGGGCCGCTCAAGCGCGCTTGACTGTATTATTAATTATGTACTTCAATAATGGCCCTACGTCAAATGGTAGATACCATAATATCCTGTCAGTGCAGCGGAGGTCTCCTCTCCCTCCAATCTTTTGCTCCTCCCCGGAGTGATTCCTTCTCTCAAGTCTCAGGAAGTATCTTGTGGCCGAAGAATTTGAGTGATACAATCTAGACTCAGAGTGATGATTAACAAGCTCACAAGTCGTCAACAGCAAGCAAGGCCACAGGAGTTCATCCCAGAGACCCACTTCCTATGGTAGTTCATCGTATCGTCATCATGTTATAGTGTTTAATTCATGTGCAAGGCTTTGTAACAGGCTCTGTGCGATCATTTTGAAGTGGTACCTGTATATTAGGCCTCGTTTGAGATACCTTCAAGTATCAAACCAGTATCTACAGTATGGCTGTTGATAGAACGAGAGGATGCAATTTTGATGATTCCCCCCCCCCCCCCCCCGGTTTTGGTTTGGAGGGGGGGGGGGGGGGGGGGGGGGGGGGGGCAACTCATCAAAGACCTGGTTTCCCATGGCCTGATTTATCAAGGTGATCCTCTCTGTATCTATGGCTGTTGAAAGAACCAGATGAGGGCATTTTCTCTTTGAGCCCCACCCCTCCCCCTCTTAAGTTTTTTCCTTTGCTGGGCAACTCATCAACAATGTGGTTGGTTTCCCTGAGATGTATCAAGGTGATACCTTCTGTAAGTGGGCTTGAGTGATTTGATCTGGACCTGGAGATAGAAGATAGACAACAAAAGATGAAGAAAAGAAAAGAGGACAATTAGAATGAAAGCGATCTCTAAGAGGAGATACACTCAGAACCTCACTCACACTTCAAAATAAGAACGCTCCGAAAGAGCAACCATCCATAAATTTGTTTGGAAGAGGTCCCCAAGAGATGTATCTGTTCATTCCAGGATTCACAATTTTTAATGAAATGTTCCAAAAGTGTGATAAATCATGAATCGATATGGGATAGTGGTATGAAAGGGGCCCCTCTAATATCCAAATGAGACCATTTTACACTTTGATATTGGAATGCTTCTAAAGATCAACAAAACATTTTGATGAAAGGAGGATGTTTAGCATGAGAGGTTTCCCTTAGAGATGTACCCGAAACCCCTGTCACACTAAGGAATGAATAAACACCCCCCCCCCCCTAAAAAAAAAAAAAAAAAGATTGACAAAAATTAATAATGTTGCACTCAGTCTTTCAAATGAGAGCATGGTCCAGAAGAGCAACATGAAGATGGCAATAGGATTTTCAGTTTGAAAGGTTTTGAAAGGTGTCTCCCAAATACACCCAACACAAGTTGTTCACATATATCAAATATAACAACGCTCTCATTGATTAAGCAGCAAATGATGAACAATCTTTAGGAGATACACTGACTCCTTTTCACACTTCTCAGTAGGAGCGTGTACCGCTTTAAATGCCTTCACAGTTTCGGACGTTGATTTGACCTCATCCAATTACATTTAATGCCATAAATAGATGACTGTAAAAGTCCATTTGACCTCCACTTCTTGTGTTAGGTAATTTTTGTGTAAGATCTGTCTTCACACAAACCATTATATTGCGCTCTCAGAGGTTCATGTGCTGAATAACCAATTTGAACAACTATCGGTTTATGGCCGTTGTTTTGATATATAGAAAATGTGATTTCTTTTCTGTAGCTGTTCTGTATATTATAGTTCTTTCGTATTGATTGTTTTTTCCATGGGTAGTTTCAAGATTACCGGAGCAATTTCAGAGCTGTCTAAGGCTAAATAACTGACTGTGCTCTCAAGTATTTTTTTTCTCACTTCATGACTTTGTTCCATAAGTACATATCGTCCCTATTTTCACGAAGTGACGGTAGTGAGGAAAATCGTAACGCAAAGTGAATGCAATTTTTTTTCACTACCGTCACTTCGTGAAAACAGCGACGATATGTCTGCGCACTACAACAGTTATTTAGTACACATGTGAAAGGGACCAACGGATATTAGTTATTAGTCAAGAAGAAAAAAAAAAAAGAGATTGGCAATCTGGATTTCAATCCCACAAAGGTGGTTCGATTTCCCTGGCTGTCCTTCATTGGTGTAACACAGTCAGGTACAGGGAGATAGCAGTGCAAGCTCATCAGACATCAGCAACAAACACACAGGTTTGTATGCGTGGGGATGGGGTAGGAGGATGACCTGCAGTAGAATGCAATCTACTCCAAATTAATTCAGTTTATTGATTACAAGGTATACAATTAACCCCTGCACCATTGATTTAAGGAGTGTTGTTGATGCTGAATGGGTTTTCTTTTGTTTGTCTTTGAATATATATACAAGGTGACACTGAAGGTCTACTTAAAAAGTAGATTGTACATCTAAATGGTTATTTTATAAGTAGAAATATTGAAAGTACCAAAGACATGAGATCCCAAATTGGTCCATTTTCTGTTATTGTTTAGTGTTGAATGTCGGATACACAATGAATTACTTTTATTCAATGAAAGAAATTAGCATTCGTCCTGTGTGTAAAGGCTATACACCTCAATCATTTCTTGAAACATTTGGCAAGAGCTTTTAATGCACCTTGAGAACAAATCTCCTGCATTTAGCCGATTTTCATCAAGACTGCATTAAGAAAGTATTTCCTACAAAACAAATATGGTAAGGTTTATAAAGCCTACTGCAACGAATGATCATCATCTTATTTTGTGCATACTTTTGCATTCACAAAATATGTACTGTAAGGCGAATGCTTGCTGTATTTCAGTAACTGAGCACTACAGAATGAACCTCCTTGATCAAAGCAACATGACTAGAATTCGTTAGTGACTAGAATTCCTAGATGACTAGTGTTCTCAGATGTCAGTGTTACGACCTTGTGACGCCCGAGGAGTATCGTCTTCTGCACGGCCTTCTTGCACTCTGCGGATTAGTGGCTAAGTGAGATGCATGTCGGCGCCATTCGGTGAAGGCATGCACCCACCGTGGTCGTTGAGCGAGACACGTAAAAAGCCCTGATCACGATGGAACCATAAGGCGTGTCTTCACTATCTCGAGATTGCCAAATATCCAGCTATTTGAACTATCCCGATCGAAACTATCCAGCTAATT
>JARBES010000116.1:19795024-19809578 GCA_030265145.1 Strongylocentrotus pallidus
CTCCACTCACGAGACCTTCGGTGTTTATTAACTGTTTACGAACATGAAGATGTGAGTTAGCACTTCAGGCGTTCTCAATGTCACGATTGTGGCAGTGATCTCCTTGGCGCGACCCAAACAGCAACGGTGTTGCATTTTACTCGTGCCTTTGCACGCCTGAGTGAGCATGGTGCTACAGGCTGGCAGCCTAGTTTTTGTGTATGCTGTAAGGAAAATGGTTATGCTGTATGATTCCTAGCATAAAGAATTTTTAAAAAGTTTGAATTTTAATAGACCCTCACAGTGACTTGCTTGTCATGCCTGAAAGTGTACCAAACACCAAAACATGTATAGCTCTTAAAGTAAAGTTTTTAATGTTGCTCTACTGTAGTCAAAACTATAGGCTTCAAATATATTTTCTACAGAGAAATATTGCAGTTTAGATACACTCCCAGTAAACTTGAGAAATGTCTTATTAAGTAGACTACTTGATGCACTTGTGTGTCTTGCATACAATAGGGCGCGTACAAAACCAAAGCCTGACTTTAATGGAATTGTTCACGTTTGTCATGATTTCTACATGTAAATAGAAAAAAACTGAACAAATTTTGTTCCAGATCATATGGTTCTAAGTTGTTGGCATTTGTATGTTTAATAGGCAGTACGTTCATATCTTACCTAGATTAAAGAATTTTTACTTGTACAATGCATTTTCCTTGTAGTATCCGGTGCTAATTTTTTTAATATACATATATCAAATCAATTAACCTGATTTTTAAATGACATTTTTATTGTAATTTCTCAATTCACTAGTTTTTGTGTGTGTGTTTTGTTGTTGTAATCTTAGATAAATTGAAAGAATTACTTTTACTCATTAATACAGTGCTTATTATAATATTTTGTTAATACCAGATTTCAATTAAGTATTTTGACTTTTTATATGAGTATTATTATAGTGTATTACTCTTTCAGAACATCCATGAAATTTGCTATTAGAGTACTTTCATATCTTAAGTAGATCCAAAGAAATGTCTCGATCGATGTTTCACGTTCGATGATCAAGATGTCAAATCTTAATTGTGCTGTATCTGTTTTGCAATTCCAAAAATATAGAATTAATTGTCAATACAATAGTATGTGGAAGAGAGAGAGAGAGAAAGAGAGGGGAGATCAAAAAAAGAGAAGGAAAGAAAGGGAGAGGAGATCAGGAAGCCTCAAAATATAATAGGACCCCAATCCACTCCCTCCCACTAAATTCATGTTTCATCTTCCAAGTATGACCTCTAACCCCCTGGTACGAGTGTCCCCCATCTGTTAATGGCTAGATCTACTCTATTCTATATGTTCTGGAGCCAGAGGGACATTAATTCTGAGTTAAGGTACATGTATATGAGTTAATGCCCTTCTTGCTCCAAACAGATGATTTATCTGACCATACAGACACATGCCTTTAATCTATAGTACTGTAGTATTGGGCAAGCTGTGGGAATGATTATAAAGATGGGGACATTTAGATTTCATCTACCAAGTAAGATTTATACCCCCCCCCCATGATACCAGTGCCCCCTCCCCCAATGGCTACATCATCTGCTTGGATCTAGAGTGCATTAATTGTGTGACAAAGTATATGATTTAATGCCCTTGTGGCTCCAAACAGACAGATTATCTGACCATACAGACTCCTGCCTGCAACCTATAGCACTGTCCAAGCTGTGGGAATGATTACAGAGATGGGGACAGTCGGATCATAATGAGGTCAAAGTTGATAGGATGCAGCTGAGTTTGGTTTAGATGCATGCTGCTATCTCTGGTCTCTCAGATCTTTCTCGTTAGGAAGGAGAGCCGTTCACATTTGAAGTTGTTTATCATGTTTGGTGGAGACCCTGTTCATGTTTGAATGAAACTTCCATGTGTAAAGTTGTCTTGAGCTGAGTTTGGTTTAGACAAATACTACATCTGATTATTGATTTACAAATTTTTCTCACTACGTAGGAGATCAGTTCATATCTGAAGTTGTTTTTTATGTGTGTTGGGAACCTGTTCTTAAAGCCCCACTGCACTACTTATAGCTACTTGTGCCCTCTATATAGCATACAATGCCTAATTGGTGCCTGTTGGTCCCCCATGATCCTCTTTTTCTTATGTTAATTGAGAGCTGATTTGATGAGATAACCACATGTCAGTGACCTTGCAGGGAGGTCTAATCCCCCCTGGCCAAACTAGTGCAGACGCGCTTTAAAGGAGATAATGTACATTCACAGTTTAACATGTCAATGTCTTTTGTTTAGCCTGCCCATGGTTGACTGGAACTTCTATTTCATAAGTCATCTTGAGTTGGGTTTTGTTGGAGATACACAGCTATTTGTGATATAGCATGGTTTCCTAGATTCATATCGTAAAAATGTCATGTTCTGTATTGATTCAATAACGGAATTCAAGTAATCAAATGGAATCGAGAATGCGGGTCATTGTATTTCACAACTTGAAAAGCAAAGATAATTTCTGATTTCTCTAAAAATCCTCCAAACTTCCTTTCAGCTTTTGTTTGGAATTCCGTTTGAAATCTGCATAAATTCTGTGAAATTACGGGGAATCCCCTCTATTTCTTTGCATCATTCATTCTTTTCCATTCATAAGGCCACTCTTGCACTTATCTCTCTTTCCTAACGGGATCAACTCGTATCTGTCAATAATTGATGCTAAATTCTCCATTCAGAGTGGGATGGTTCCTTGAAATGTCATTAAGCAACTTCTCGCGGGAGACACCATTCCACAGAAAATGGATGCAAGGGGTTAAGAAGTGTGGGTTTATTCTTTGAAATCAATGGCCACTTCCAAAACAAAAAGGATTAATACCGGAAAAGGGATGCCAATTTTGTGACACCAAAGGCAGATTCAAGTGAATTCAGTGAATACCCCTCCTCCCTCTTTTCCAAGGGAAACTTAAATAAGACTCATGATCTAGTTATTGAAACTAGGTCATAATGATATATCTTTAAAGGAAATGAAACCTAACAAACTTTAGTTGATATCCTTATCAAGAATTGTGAACTAGTTAAAAAATATCTTGAAATTCTCCTATTTGATTTCTTAGCAAGGAAAACAATCTCTCTAAAGTTTGTAGTTTCCTTGCTAGCCATTCTCCCATGGGAGTCGCCATTTTGATTAAAATAGTGATGTCAGGGTACTACTACTATATGCATATATGGTGCAGGAGTCTTGTACAGTCAAACCTGCTTTAGCGACCACCTGTCTACAAAGACCACATTTTTTGTTTCGCTTGAAAATGGTTTCTCATTATAACATGTACTAAAGGAACCTGTCCACAAAGACCACTTTTTGTGTTTCCACTGGGCGGTCCCTTTAGACAGATTTGACTGTATTAATCAAAAGTGATACATGTATTTAACATTTTGACGTGATCATGGAAGTGCTTAAAGCTGTTTATTGGTTTGACTTAGAAAAGGTGTCGTTGAAAATCTCAATAAAAAATGATTGGGGTTAATTAAGTATGAGATGAAGCAATGTTTCCGCTCATTGAGAATAAGAATAAGATGAATTTTAATTCTACTGTGGAAGTAGATAACCATTAAACTAGAGGAAGAATTTCATTATTTGTAATGATATTCTTTATCCTTGCATTCCAGTTGTGGTTATTGTTTGAGGTACTGGTATCTTTGTTCACTTTAGTAACAATTTTTGTCACTTGTGTTCAAATTACGTAATTAAAGTGGCAAAAATATACCTTAAACTTAAATATGATCCTACCGTATTTGTTTTGCCTTTCGACTAATTTTCAAGATGTATTTTTAAGAAGACTACGCAGTGTAATGTGCCTCTATTTTCATTGTAGGGCCCAATATACATTACATTCAGTCATACATGTGTACATGTAGGGGTGTGTTTTCCTGAATAATATTCAACTTCATTGAATTTTGTGTATGTTTTCTGTGAAAAGTGTAAGCACATCCATAGTAATGGGTGTAACATGAAATAACCCATGTACTGAACCCATGACCCTATTCAGACATGGACTTAATTTATTGAATCTAATCCAGTTTTCACTGATTTTTATACGTGTACAAATGCCATATGTGAAAAGTATGAACACAACCATGGTATTCGGTATAACATGGAATGTCACAGTTACTGGGCCGATCTATTTTTATTTCATTTAATCTACTTTCATTGATTTTTTGCATGTTTTACAAACATCATCTGTGAACAGTATTAACACACCCATGTCAATTTATCTTACTTTGAAAATCACATGTACTGAGCCCAACTACAATCGTATTAAATTTCATTGAATTTGTTTTGCGTTTTACAAACGACTTCTGTGAAGTGTATAAATACACCCATGGGAATGGGTATAACATTAAATGCCACTTGTTACAAGCCAATACTGTACCATTCAGATAAAGGAGCATAAGTAAATGAATTTTATTTCTTTGAATGTGTTGTACATTCTACAAATAACATGTGTGAAAAGTAGGAACACGGCCATGATAATGGGTATAACAAGGAATATGACATGTACTGAGTCCATTACTCTACTTCATCCAATTTCACCAACACACCCGTGGTAATGGGTTGCTGAATTTGTTTAACATTTTACAAACACCATTTGTGAAATGCATGAACACACCCATGGTAATGGGTATTACATGGAATACCACATGTACAGAGCCCATGTACCCTTGCCATTGAATTTGTTGTGTTTCACCAACATGTAAAGACCAACACACCTGTGGTAATGGGTTGTTGAGTTTGTTTATCGTTTTACAAATGCCATTTGTGAAATGCATGAACACACCCTTGGTAATGGGTATAACATGGAATACCACATGTACAGAGCCCATATACCCTTGCCATTGAATTTGTTGTGTTTCACCAACATGTAAAGACCAACACACCCGTGGTAATGGGTTGTTGAGTTTGTTTATCGTTTTACAAATGCCATTTGTGAAATGCATGAACACACCCCTGGTAATGGGTATAACATAGAATACGACATGTACAGAGCCC
Organism: Strongylocentrotus pallidus; assembly: GCA_030265145.1. Lineage (NCBI taxonomy): Eukaryota > Metazoa > Echinodermata > Echinoidea > Camarodonta > Strongylocentrotidae > Strongylocentrotus > Strongylocentrotus pallidus. The sequence continues at coordinate 19,800,032 of JARBES010000116.1, forward strand.
ATGTACCCTTGTCATTGAATTTGTTGTGTTTCACCAACATGTAAAGACCAACACACCCGTGCATGGTAATGGGTTGCTGAATTTGTTTATCGTTTTTACAAACGCCATTTGTGAAATGCATGAACACACCCATGGCAATGGGTATAACATGGAATAGCACATGTACAGAGCCCATGTACCCTAGCTTGTCAACCAGTCCACCCATCTGGTCTGTTTCTATGAGATGCAATGTTTAGACATGCCTAAGCGTTCTGAATAAATACCAGGCATAGTGTAGTCTCGTCCGCTCCGTGCTCAGTCCACTCAGTGCATCTCATTTCTTTCCATCCATTAGTCAATGTGTACAGTACACCATAAATCACTTTACATAGAAATAGATGAAAAACAGATTCATAGGTTTTCAATTCAATTCAATAATGGTTTTATTAAAAAACAATGCCTCGCAGCCAAAATGCTGAATTGTGCATGTTTACATATACATGAGCTCCATTACATAACATTATATTTCATTTGTTACAATCATTCATTCAAACAGTATTGGTAACATTCATCATTATTCATGTGTAGCTATTGTGTACATGTATTTCAAATAGAACTAATACCCTTTTAAAAGTAAAACTACCGGTAATAGATCTAACATTTTTCTTCAAAAATATTGAATTTCTCTGCAAGATAAGGGACTCATGAATGAGGCTCACTCTATTGAGGCTTTCTGATTAATTTGATCATAAAACGTATTTCAACACGATCGTAACTACTTTGAAAGAATCAAATTAAGGCAATGTCAATAATCCCGTCCATCACCTTCTGAAAGGTGCGAACATGACAAAGATGTACCGGTATATGTAACCCGAGCATAACTTAATTTTATGGGATTTTCAAAGGAGTATCAAAAATCGCCATTGACTTGATTTGTCAAAAATAGTTGCAATCATGTTTTTCATATTATGTTAAAACAATAACATATCACTAAAAGTCATGTATGTTTAACTAATATATAAGGGTATACTGATATTTTGCTTTGATTCAGTTAGTTGAATAATTTATTTACGCCAATACACCTCTAAAAGTCATGTTTATTTCCCTATCGTTTGAGAGTATACTAATATTTTGCAATGCAATTGAGACAAGGTTATCTAAAATGATATTGTTAATGCAACATTAGGCATTGTTCCAATTTGTACATTTTGTAATTGCATCCTGTACCTGCTTTTAATAATGTATTTTTAGGATAGAATTATGTTTCTCTATTCTCTTCTGTCACAACAATCTTTTTGTATAAAACATGATTTTCTGTTGGTACATGTACATGTATATTAAGTGGTACAAGCACCTGTATTTACAGGTATAATCAGGTGTTGTCGATATTAACCAATTACTATGTTATTATATTTTGTAGTTATTGTATACATAAATTATATACACAGTATATATATATATATATATATATATACATACCAGTATATATATAAATTGCATTAATTCATTAAAAAATGGTATTTATAAGAGTATCTCTCCTATAAAACATGATTTATCCATTGATGTATTTATCGCTGCAAGCATCAGCAGTTCATCATCTCAATCTCAAAAGGATTAAGACTGATACAGAAAACTTTGCATTGGTTGGAAGTAATCGTAACCTGTTGGTTGTAATCATCTACCAACTTAATTATTTGCTAGGCAATAAGTATTAGGATGAAGAATGCATTGTTCATATGTTCAAAGTAATTTATTTCCATGCCATACTTCCCTAGATCATTTTTGATATGAAAACATGACTTTAAAACACACTCATTAATTACAAAGGAGTAAAAACTATCTGTAATGAGTATGACATGCTTTGTTTTTATGACATACAGTTCCTTGCTTCTGGAGTATTTTCTAAGCTATTGGAAATGTGATTTTGAAACATAAGAACTTTGTACTTGGTTACAATATGACTATTCCTGAAAAATACAAAAATTCCTCTTTTTATTTCCCTTTGGTATTCATTATTTCATTTCCCCTTTAATGTGTAAATATGTACATGTAGATGCAGTGTTGGATACCTACCGGTACATTGTATATTACCTATCCTCCATTCCACACAGTATATTGTGCAATAGGATATAACAGACTGTACAGTGTTGCTTGCCAGTATATATATTTATATATATATATGCATGGTCGTATGCTGGCTATGGAGTGTCATAGAAGCGTTTGTGTGTGGCTTGTGTGTTGTAGAATGGTCGGGAGATAGCTGGTTGGTCGGTATGGGGAAGAGCCGTGTCCAGGCTCAAATGTGATGTACCAATTGTTTGTTATTTGGGAGCCTTGAGGAATCGGATGCTAATGTCCTTTGGCATGTCTTGATTTCGCTTCCTTTATCACAAGCACGCCATCTCTTTCTCTTCCTCCTTCTTTTGTTTACCTTTTCTTCTTCATTTGCTCTTTCTTATCATTCCATCTCTTTCTCTTCCTCCTTCTTTTGTTTACCCTTTCTTCTTCATTTGCGCTTTCTTATCACATCATCTCTTTCTCTTCCTTTCTCTATTCTTCTACCTTTCATTCATTCTTTCTGATCACACTATCTTTTTATCTTCCTTTGTCATTCGTCCCTTTCAGTTTTTTTCATTTCTTTTATGTTTAAATTTTTTTCTTTTTATCTATCATTTATTTGTTCCTTTACTTTTCATTCTATCACTTTCTCTTCCCCTTTCTTCATTTCTTCACTTCCATTCCTTTTTTCTTGTCACATCATCTCTTTCTCTTCCTTTCTCTATTCTTCTACCTTTCATTCATTCTTTCTGATCACACTATTTTTTTTATCTTCCTCTATCACCCGTCCCTTTTAGTTTCTTCATTTCTGTTTTGTTTCATTTTTTTCTTTTTATATATCATTTATTTTTCATTTTTCTTTGTTCCTTTACTTTCCATTCCTTTTTTCTTGTCACATCATCTCTTTCTCTTTCTTTCTCTATTCTTCTCCCTTTCATTCCTTCTTTCTGATCACACTATCTTTTTTATCTTCCTCTATCACCCGCCCTTTTAGTTTCTTCATTTCTGTTATGTTTCATTTTTTGTTTGTATCTATCATTTATTTTTCATTTTTCTTTGTTCCTTTACTTTTCATTTGTTTGTTTCTCATCATGCCATATCTGTTTCTCTTCCTCTTTTCACCCCCCCCCCATTTTATTATTATTTAGCAATTATTTAAAACTTTTCTTCTGTAGATACTATCAGATTCTCATGCAGAGGTTCACAAAACAGAGTTAAAGATAAAGTTGAGTTCTGGTCGTGTGATTGCATTGTGAAAGAAACAATGGGGAATCGATCACAAAAAGTTTATCATGTAGCATATAGTATTGGTGTGTAATGCAAGGTTCTGGAATCATCAAAATGATCAGAAATTTGGCCCAGTCTTGGTAAAAGTAACAAGCACTTTACTCAGAAAAATGCATGTGGGACTACACAAACATGTGGCATAAAAATGTGGGCCTCATTTTTAAGCTGTCACATGTCATATTTAGAATATGAAGGCATTTGAAGAGCCATGCTTTTCAGGGAACATTTTTTTCTCTGATGTTCCTCCACACTTGCATAATAACAATGAAAACCCTCACAAATCATTTTTCACCTGGTTTCAAATAAAAGAAATAATGTTTTCATATCTTCAGTAGATTGTGTGCATTTATATCTAACTGTTTTGAATTCAATATTTAAATTTAATACATGCATTGTCATAAAGCCTTGTGAAAATTCATGCGGATAAGATATTCATATAATGTACATGTACATGCAGTTTAATATAAGGGAAAGATGTGTAAATAATGAAAATACAAGAAGTTTGACAAAACTTGTAGAATCTGGTCCATACATGGGAGTGTCAGTCGACACAATTTTTTGGACTTGCTTTACATCTTTATTCTGTAACACAACTATCTGCCGAGAGCAATCAAACAGATGTATGGTATCTCTGAAACGACAACACTACAAAATCCCATTCAGACTTTTTTCTTGTTCAATTTATATATTAATTGCCATTATACAGCTGAAAGCTTAGTTTGAAAACCATCATGACTATTAAAATAAAAATATTTCATGTGTTAATATATGCTAGTGGAGATGCATAGCTGCATACTCCCCCAAAGACTTGCTCATCTGCCTATCGATACAGAAACATGAAGCACACTAAGCTTAAATGTCATATATTTTGCCTCGATGGTGGTTTTTGAGGCAGTTTACTCGGTCATGCTTGAACAAGGATGAAAATAATTGAGTATTTTGTGTATGAGTTTCTTATAAGTAGTATTTAGAAGTAGCACTTAATTCAGAAAATCTTATACACTGTATTAGTTGTTGCGGTTGGTAATAGTTTATTGGCGTTCATTCAGTATTGAATATATACGCCATATCTTCAGTTTTATAAGAAAATCAGTTATCCATAAAGAAAACTGAAAATAAAAATTTATGATGATATCATTAATTAACCAGTATCGCAATTTATTAGGAGTCTCTGGATGGTTTGCAACTTCATATAAGTATGAAGGGAAATCGTTGTTATACTCTTATTAAATAACTTAACAATGGTTATAAAATTGTCACACCTATGCTCTCTGTCATGTCAGCTTCCAGTCTGTATGTCCATGTACAGTAGTATGTGGTAGGTAGCACATATTGAAGGAAGCATTCCTATTTGCTGAAAGATGCGCAAAGAAAATCATATTGATTTCTTTTCAGTTATGTACATGTATGCATTGATTATATAATATAGAAATGTCTAATTATGTCTAACAAAGTCTTTTCTGTATGCATTGATCTTATACATGTACATGTACATTGTAAACGACCAATTGAGGTAATGTAGAAATTCATTAAAATGAGATATCACAATGACAAACAAATCAGATTACATTCATACTTTTACCACTTGGATATGTAACTTTTTAGATTTGGGCCTGAACACATATTTCAGCACTCCGCTGTGTGAATGCTAGGGTACTGTTCCTGATTTTAATGTGTTTTATGCTCGTGATTCATAAACTGTTTTGAGCTTGAACAATATTTTACCTTGAATTCACATAACTTAGGGCTTGAACACACATACACATATTTGTGGGGCTTTAAAATAGTCTTTTACACAAACACATATATTTTGGGTGTGTGTATCCATTGCTTGACCTTGTTTGGCGTAAATATGAAATATTTTGGGCTTGAACATATACATTTTTGCTTTACAAGCTTGGTGGTAACATGTACCTTTTGGACTTGAACATATATGTGTTGGGCTTTAACATGTATGTTTTGGGCTTTAACATGTATGTTTTGGGCTTTAACATGTATGTTTTGGCTTTAACATGTAGGCCTACAATTTGGGCTTGAATATGTCCATTTAGTGCTCCAACATGTACATTTCTGAGCTTGAACATGTATATATTGTGGGCTTGAACACTTACATTTTGGGCTTGAATATGTACATTATGGGCTTCAACATGTACATTTCTGAGCTTGAACACGTATATTGTGGGCTTGAACACTTACATTTTGGGCTTGAATATGTACATTATGGGCTTCAACATGTACATTTCTGAGCTTCAACATGTACACAGTGGGCTTGAATATGTACTTTATGGGCTTGAATATGTACATTATGGGCTTCATCATGTACATTATGAGCCTGAGCATGCACACTGTGGGCTTGAACACTTACGTTTTGGGCCTAAACATGTACATGTGGGGCTTCATGAATATATTTTGTACTTATGAACATGCACATGTACATTGTGGACCTTTACTTGTACACTTCTTGGCTAGATCATGTATGCTTTTGGCTTCAATATATATGTACATTTTGGGCTAGAATTAGATCTGTCCCCTCGACTACTATGAAGAAGATGTGAAACCATGTCTTGACCTTTTTCAGGGTCACAACGTACGTTCCCAAAAGCTTCTCTTTGGTGCACGTACGTCAGCTCGACTGGCAGCTCACTAACAACAGAGGGGGTTGTTGTCATTACTCATGTATAGCTGATTGATAATGCTCTGAGCTAGTTCAGTCTTTTGCACATATTACGTGCATGTATGTTTTCATCAAGTAGGCCTATTAACACCTGTGTACATGTACATGTAACTCAAAAGAACTGTTTTTGTATTTGCATATGTTACAGTATTTAGGATATAAGAAGCTATTTCATGATTTTTTTCCACCTCTGAATGTAAATTTGTAAGTCATCAATAAAACTCATTATAATAGATTCCTTTTAAAATTTAATATTACCACATGTAAATTCTGTTTGTATTCCAAAAAAATATGAAAAAACAACTGTATTATGCTGTTGTTTCCCTGTACATGTATCAAACATTATATACTTGCTTATGAATTGTTTGTATATTTTGTTAATATATTGAAGTTATAATGACAAACTATTGTAACCTGGTGTTACTCTGTACGTGCACTTTGTAATGCATTTTGAATGTAAGATATGTAATAAACAAATTTTGTGTATGATGAAAAGCTTCTTGCTTCCTAGCACCTTACACATGTACAATTGTCAAACATTGATGAAATCTGTAAAAACATTGCATTGTGTCTGTAAATCTATTAAGATCATAATGAGATGTATTTCATGCAGTTTGTGACTCTTCATGTACATGTATATCAGTTTCAGAAGCTTTGTGATATGCCTACAATGTATTTGAAATAATTAATGCATGAACATTCAATAATGTATTACATGTCTTGAACATGATTATTGTTGGCAACATAATGCTTTTCAGGGAATATTTCTGATGTTCTTCCACACTTGCATATAAATAACAATGAAAACACTCACAACTTATTCTTCTCCTCTCCCCAGTACTCAACCTTCTCTTTAACGCCATTCTGTTTTTTCATATAAAAGAAATAATGTTTTCATATCTCCAGAAGATTAATTCCCTTGAAGTTGACTTCCTCAGTTTCTTTGATACAGTCTACAAAATACCTGAACATTTCATACTCAAAAACACTTTAGGTATTGCAGTATATAGTGTACATATACCACAGGGCCCTGTTGAACAAGACTTACCATTGATAGTATCTTTGCCATCAATGGTAACTAGCATGGAAACCTAGATTTTGATTGGCTGTTGAGCCCTGTTACCATGGTAGTTGCCATTGATGGCAAAGTTACCATCAATGGTAAGTTTTATGCAACGGGACCATGTCTATATATAACTATACTTTTCCTAATTCAGTCAAACCTGTCTTAGTGTCCACCTCTCTATAACGGTCACCTGTTTATAGTGGCCAGGAAATTTGTGTGGTGTAGAACCTGTCTAGAAAGGCTCCCTGTCTACAATGGCAACTTTTTATTTTTCCCTTGGGTGGCCTTAGAGGGGTATCTCACTGAGCGGCGAATGCTTGCGAATGTAGCGTATTTGGGGTTACACCAGGGTTCGTAAAAGGTCCCAAACATTAACAAATAGTGGCAAAGGATTGGCAAATAGTTGCTTATCTTCGCTAACATTTGCTTACAGTCCCTAATAGTCGCCAACAGTTGCCAACTTCCAACATTTGCAACGTTCGTAAGCATTCTCTGCTCAGTGAGATACTACCTTTAGAAACAGGTTTGACTGTATTGTATTGTATCACGTTCATTTTGAAATGTGTAACAACTGTTTTCATTCTTTCTTGTCTAAAATCTACAGGAAGCTTACAAGGACTGGCTGTGTGCAACCCAACTCAAATACTACCATGAAAACCAGCGGGTCAAACCTTGTCGGGATCACTGTCTGCGTGTACTCAAGAAATGCCCCTATCTCTTACCACACAAGCAATACTGTGGCCAGAGGTCATTTCTATGTCCAGGTAACTATAACAATGACCGTAGCATATTGACAGGGATAGTTGTAACATACCGGTATACTTGAGAGAGAGAGAGAGACAATTGTGAGACAAACGTGTGTTCGTAGGTCAATTCTTTCTTGCGCCTATCTCTTACCTTTCAAGCAAAAATGTGACCAGAGGTCATTTCTACGTCCAGGTAACTAACAATGACCAATAGCATATTTAGTGGGATAGTTGTGACATGGGCACGTGTCCAGATTCAGAGTTCAATACATGGAGCTCCAAATAAAGATAGCTCCCTCCAACATATAATATTTATGACGGAACTATTGTGGTGCTCCATGAATATGACCTTTGAAAGAGTATGATTTTAATCACGCAACTTTCTGTACGATGACCATAGCTTCATGAGAAAAACTTGTGATATGTGCATGCAGCATGTGTTCAAAGATCAATTTTTTCATGCCCCTATCTCTTACCACACAAACAATTCTGTGACCAGAATATGATGGGCCTTGACATTATTTAATGATATAGAGATATCGACTGCTTTGAGAGGCCTGGCTGTTTTATAGGCTCAAGGGAACAGCGCAGATCTTGCAATCTAAACCAATTGGGATCTGAGCACAATTGATTTATGCGGCCTGTTACCCAGGGCAACGGGCATCTTTAAAAAGACTATTGACCGGTAGGCGGGTATGAGGGCACTTTTCAAAAGACTATTGACTGGTAGGCAGGTATGAGGGGAATGGCTAAAATCACGATTGCAATTTCGACCAATCAGATGGCTAGATTTCTAGAGAGAGGTATATAATCAGCAATATTGCCTGCTTCGACATATTTCTAACACACTTTCTTCTATCTCCATCTCTCCTCTCGTCTCGTCTCCCCCTCCCTCTGCAGAGGAGCGTGATTTGCGTGGGAACGCCACCTACATCTCCTCCAAGAGCACCTGTATGGACTGCATGCTCAAGGACGGCAAATGCGCAAACGGGACGCGGATCCGACCCAGCTCGTCATCGGCCCGCGGCTCAATCCACAGTATTCCACATGTTACAGTCTACCTAATCGGCTGTTTCGTAGCGATGACCCTAGCCAGGACTTTATGTGGCCAGGTCATCTCATGAGATCAGAAACAACCAAAAAAACGAAAAAATGAAAAAAAAAGAAAAATCGGGAGAGAAGGGATCATGAAGAAGGACATCAGGAATGGGAAGATGGATCATATAACGTCTGGTTCCAGAGAGATGTGCGGGTAACGGCAAAGAACGTGAGACAGGGAAATGGACTGTGTTATCGAGAGGAAAGAGACTCCAGAAAACAAACAAATCTAAACAAACAAACAAACCAGAGGCTAATATTCATGTGTATTGTGCTTTGGTGTTTGAAAAAAAAAGATGGAAAAAGATATTATTACATGCGGTGATTATACGTGCTTGTTTTTGTCATCAATTGCTACCGATTACTACTACTACTACTTACTACTACAGTGGAACGTTACTTCTGCTTGTTGGATGTTCATCAAGAATCGCCCTCTCCCAGTTTTGTAGCGAATTGTAGCGAAGAACTGCGTACAGTACAACGCCGGCACCCCCTTTTTCCAAGTGACTTTTCAACCTTTTTTGTAGTCATTAAAGAATGGAATATGTACCTGGTTTGCATGTGGGTGTGGGTGTGGGTGCAGAGGTGGGTGAGTGTATTGTGGGATTTACATGTGCGTGTGTGTGTGTGTGTGTGTGT
>JARBES010000116.1:20709204-20721620 GCA_030265145.1 Strongylocentrotus pallidus
CTCCTAACATTAGCACAAAACAGTAATCCACAAGCCACAGCCAATCAGATCATTTGTTTCATCAACGCAACACAAGCAACGAAACAAGGAAAAAAAGAATCTTCCCATTGAGACTATTCTTATACCAGTAAGCACGTTTATTTCAAACGTGCTTGCCCTACATGTATGAATAATGAATATTAATGATTTACCTTCAAATCAACAACACTATAGTGCAATCATCATTTTCACCTGATCCCCTGGACTAGATGCTAAGCTTGATCTACATCGGCAACCGACAGAGTTTCTCTTGATTATGAATTTGTTAACGACCAGTTTATGCTGCTCCTGATCCTGTAGTTCATGTTTTGAACTGCTTAACATCAGAATACTACACTGTGTGTGTATGTGTATATGTACCGGTACATGTTTTAGGGTTAGGCTCAGGGTTTGGGCCAGTATTAGGGTTAGGAACTTGGTTAGTTTAGGAAATTGACCAAGAAGCATTCGTTTGAGCACTGGTTTAAGAGCAATTTAGATTCTAGGGCAGAGAGCTTTCACCCTCCTTTCTATACATGTAGGAAATACGGTCTTGTTTAATCAAGAGAGAGGGAGAGAAAGAGAGAGAGAGAGAGAGGGAGAGAGATCTTCTATGTTTTGCCGCAAAAAAAGTGAGATTTCCTTGTACCGGTATTTTATCTATAATATTGTATTTTAAAGCCCCACTGCACTACTTATAGCTACTTGCGCCCTCTATATAGCAAACATTGTCTGATCGGTGACCATTGGTCCCCATGATGCCCATTTTCTTATGTTATTTGAGAGCTTATTTGATGAGATAACCCCCTGTCAGTGACCACACAGGAAGGTCTAATCCCTCCTGGCCAAACTAGTGCAGAAGGGCTTTAACCTAAACTATCTTTTACTTTGGGAGCGCTCCCTCAGAATTTTCCCGAGCTCTGTTTTTTCACTTCTCCCGTGAATATTTTCACTGACCGTCTCTTTCAAGATCACCTTGGGTTGGGTGTGCATCGATTATCATAATCCAGGCTTAGACGCAGGTGTACACCCCCTGGCTATTAACACTCTAATCACCTTCAATGCATGGTGCCCTACATGATTCGCTGATAATCTCCTTCCATTTTGTTCAAAAAAGAGTTAGCGTTTGGAAATGTAGACTTGTAATTGCTTGTCAGATATCAACATTTTATTTCCTTCCAACTTCCTTTCGCTTAAAGTTAAGGACCCTCTATGGCTTTAGGTTAAAGGGAGATCGCACTCCAGATAGGATGTTTTATACCTTTAAAAAGGGTACAGGTGTGTACTAGTCTCAATAAAAGTATTATGGAAAAGGGCTCTTTTATGTTAAACGTGAAATTTATTTTGTGAGAATGTGCATACGACAATGTTATGCTCCAATTTCAAGGAACATGGTTTAATGATGATTGATTTCTGTAAAGTTAGAATTTTATTGTGTTCAAGATTTTACACTCATTAAATTGGAATTCTCACAAGTCTGGGTTAAGCAAACTGTGAGGCATTGCCTTTTAGAACTCCCAAAGTCAGATCTCTAACTTTTTCTTTCTTGCCTCCTTTCATGCATCACACCAATTCTAACCTTTGCTTAAAAATTTTCTTCTTCTTCTTCTTCTTCTTCTTTTGTTTGCAGATGGATCCTGTCCACATTATGCATAGCAAGACAATCATTGACCAACATTATGAGGTCCAGATTTTGATAAAGTTTGGATCTAATCCTTGTTAATTGCTGTTTAAAATCTAATGGAAAGGCCTGCTGATTTGAATCACAGCATCTGTAACAATGTTTTCTTTTGTTTTTTTTATTGTTTAGATGGCTCACTTCCGCAGTATGTACAGCAAGACGATCGGTGACAAACATGAAGATCTAATGGCCAAGTATGGAGCTATCATAGCACAAGGAATCATGGATGCAGGTATAAACACCCCTCATATCAATAATGGATTGGTCTTTAATTAGTTTAGATTATGATATCATTGGAGCTTTGGATATTCCATTTGATTATGGGTATAACTTAGTGGGAATGCCAGGTTTGTACATATAATAGAGATATCAGTGATTAGAAATAGAACCCATCCCCCCCAAAAAAAAACAAACAACAACAACAACAAATAATCAAACAAATTGCCACAAATCTATAACTATACCATTTAGTCATGGGTAAATTTTCTTGATTTGATAAGGATTTTTAATTTTTCAGAGGTTTCATATTTTAGTCTAATGATGTTTAGTAGAATGCTCAGGCAACTCATCTGAAAATCATGAAACGGTTATATTGATCATGATGTATATTGTGTTTTTGCTCCAAAAAATGTAAACTCTCTCTCTGAACGTTTAACTTGGTCAAGAGTTTCATTCAGTTCAATCATTAATGAAATTCTCTTCTAAAAGAAACCAGAATCAGATATGTATTATGTAATCCCCCTCTCCCTCTCTCCATATCTCTCTCTCTCTCTCTCCCTCTTGCTTTCTCTCTCTCCCCTCTCCCGCTCCATTTCTCTCTCCCTCCCTCCCTCTCTCCCTCCCTCCCTCTCTCAAGGAGGCGCGATAGCTCAGTCGGTATGCTTTCTTAGCAGTCAGGTAAAATAACCACCATCACCATTATCATTATCTCTCACCTTTCCCTCCCTGCCCACAGGTGGTCGCAATGTGACTATCTGTCTGCAGTCCAGGACCGGCCACACCCATCTGACCTCAGTTGTTGGCATGCTGGTGTTCCTACACTTCTGGTACTGGTTCCCTCTGGCCCATTTCCTCTCCTTGGCATTCACCTCTACCGCCGTCATCGCTCTTGACTCTGATCTTGAGGTACGTTAACTCAATTCTTGTTTTACAGAGGTTAAGCTTCGATTAAAAATGATAATAGTATGTGAGCTATCTCATTCTATGTATGTCAGTTTGGAAGAATATCTTGAGAGTGTTTCACAAAGACAAAGATTGACTTTAAGTTGGACTTAACTATGGCAGGCTGTTCATGCCACTGCTTTCTCTCACCATTTACTGGCATCGGTCTCTCAAGGGACGTGTCACGTAAAACCATGATCACATATCTACATAATTTACATTTTTTATAGTTCAGTAAAAGTAAAAAAATGTTATCTAAAGATCATAATTGAGAGACCAATGATGAGAGCAACCAGTGACATGAATGGCCTGCCAGAGTTAAGTCCAATTTAAAGTCGAACTTAGTCTTTGTGAAACACCCCCCTTCTAATAGGATCATTCCATGAAGTTGGGACAGTTTTTGTGACATACCAGAAATGAGAAACTATGTCTCCTATCAACTGTAACAATGTTTGCTCAAATCGAGTTTTGTCATTTGTCATTGAAAAAAAGGCTTTGTTGAACGTTTCCCAGAACCATAAAAAGCATAGTCAACTATCTTCAGAAGTACTCAAGCTTCATGGTGAATCAATACTGTGGACCCAAAGTTTATGAAATGTTATATTTGTTTGTTTGTTTTTATATGAATATGGTGTCCATGTAACGCTGGTAAAAAGAGAAATGTGTATTAAGCAAAGATTTTGAAACGATTCTGGCACGGTCTTACTATATATTCATCGCATAAAATTCTTCAACAGTTAATTTCATTATCAATGTGCAGTAGAAGATCTCATACCAATGTTACATGGACACCGTCATATTTTTTGCCCCAACTTTATGGAATGACACATTTAAACAAACGATCTTTCTTTACAGTTGGTCATTAGATTGAATCGAAAATAATAACAATTTTGGGGTGATTAGGTCCTGGGACCCGTTTCACAAAGCCTTTTTTCAATGACAAATAAGAGAAATCAGTGACATATCTGCTGATAACCAATCAGAAGCAAGGATTTCAGTAGCTTATAACAAAAATTGTCATTTCTCACTGATGACAAGTTTTGTGAAAAGTCCCCCTGTACTCTATCAGCCAGAGCACGTTGTAAAGTATGTTTTCTTCCCCTTTACACTTGTATCCTCATCCACCAATCAGATGCCAGTGATGGAGTTCAAATCGAGCGCCAAGCCGTCCCACTATGCGTACCCACCCCCTCTGGAGGTGCCCAAGGAGAAGGAAAAGGAGAAGGTAGCCACCGCCGTCCTCTCCATCACCGCCAAGGCCAAGAAGAGAGAGAAGAAAGACGCAGAGGAGAAGATGGTCGTGGTAAGAGGATAACAAAAATAGTTTACCCTGTGTAATGTAGTGTAAAGACCAGGGCCCTGTTTCATATAACTTATTATCAATAACAAGATACAATAATGGTTTTGTCATAGATCTGTGGCACTTGTTATTGAGACAGAAATTCCTTTAAGACAATAGGAACTATTTGATTTGTAGACAGGCGATCAGAATTTTTAGATGATCAGCCTCATTATTCTCAATTATCTCATGTGTTTGATGTCTCTACGCCATTGTAATGTGATTTGATGTTTTGATATTAATTTCTATATCAATTGCTGAAATAGGAGGATTTCTTTATCAAAAGTTGTTATCGATGAATTACATGTAAAAGAATTTACTTTGAAATATTGGATTTGTTGTAGTAGCTCTGCTATGGCGGAGTGATATTTTAATAGGATGGGTACCTTTTTGCAATGAATTTTGGCAGCGTGGTTATTTAGTTCATTACATGTTCTAATTCTGGGGCAAATTGACACGTAATCATAGCCAGCCAACAGAAAGTTGATCTTGACCTGTGTAAGGCATCGTAAGTCAAGATGACCTGGTTTCCTGCAGACATGTTTCTTAGACGTGCTGGTGGTTTGTGACCGCCAGTAGCCTTTTGACTTTGGGGTTTTTCTGTTCATGCAAACTTCAATAAAATCATGAAGTAAAGATCTGGTGTCCCTGAGCTTTCAACAAGTTCACTCTGCTCCTTAACATGGTCCACTCTGGTGGAAATAAATAAATAAATAAATAAAATTGTCCTTGTCCATTTGCAGGATGATGCAGAAAGCGTCAAGGACGACAATAAGAAAGAGGTCAAGATGGACACCAAGGAGACCCCTGACCCCAAGGTCAAAGAGGAAAAGGTCAAGGATGAAAAGGTCAAGGATGAAAAGACCAAGGATGAAAAGACCAAGGACGGAAAGGATGGAGAGAAGACAAAGGAAGGAGAGAAGGGGAAAGATGGAGAAAAGGGGAAGGATGGAGAGGAGAAGGTGAAAGAGAAAGGGAAGGAGAAGAAGGAGCCAGAACCGTTGTTTGAGATGCTAGGGAATCCCGCCCGTGTCATGTCGGCCCAGCTTAAGGTGCTGTCCATCCCGGCGGAGTGCAGATACAAACCCATCAAGGCGGTAAGTAGTGCAGATTATATCTAGAAGAGGGAAAGTACATGTAGATGCAAAATGAGCAAAAGGAAAACGTAATTTTAAGAGAGTATGGAAGTATACATCATGCATATATACATGTTTGCAAGTTGATGAATGTAGATAAACATCATAAACACGGTTAACGGACAATAAAATAATGTAAACTACTGCCAGAATCTTTTATCTGTACTTTTCAAAAAATGTAGATTGCTGCTATCAAATATGTGTGTGGAGTTATCAAATTTGTGACATGTTATAGTCATATTTGCCTGAAGCATGATGAAAACCTGCTTGTGTATCGTTGTGATGCTTTATTTGCCCATCAGTTCAACATTTTAATGTTAATTTGTAAAAATGTATGCATTTGGGATTAATGATAGCACATGGGGAAAGGTGTGCTGATGCTTGTGTCTCCTATGGATTAATTTGTGAATGAATTACATGTAACACTTACTTGTTTTTTAAATATTGTTGATTATTACAGACATCCATTGGTGGTATTCTGATGGTGAAGGATCTCAAACACACGGAACCTAAGACGATTGTCAAGGATGTCGCTGGTAAGTCTCGTGTCATGACTCACAGACATCAGGGAGGCGTTTCACAAAACTTGTCATCAGTGACAAATGACAGTTTTTGTTATAAGCTACTGAAATCCTTGCTTCTGATTGGTTATCAACAGATTTGTCACTGATTTTTGTCATTTTTCATTGAAAAAAGGCTATGTGAAACGGGTCCCAGGACATTTGACGGGAAAATCCTTCCCCCCCCCCCCCCTTACCGTTTGGGTTGAAAGTAGAATGGCCACAGAAATAAATACATAATTCCTTTACTGTGGGTAGATAATGGAACAGTGAAAACATAAAATTCTGATTTGTGAAGGTGCAGTGTTAACAACTCTCCTTTGACTTGGGTTTGAAATTTAAATATACTCTGATATAATATGAGTACCGGTACTTTGGAGATTCATCTACACCAGACACAATGTATGCCGTAATCTAAAAAGGTGTTTACTGGTTTACTGATATAATCTTAGGGACAGGTAATGATCTTCTGGCTTCCAGCATACAAGTTAGCTGTAATGATTGTTAATGATTGTCATGATTTCTCGCACTCAACCAAAAGTAGGTTAAAACGTTGGTTGAGACAGATATGACAGAGAATTACAACTCTGTCTTAATCTTTTCGTTCTTTCTTTGCGAAAGCCAATGTGGTATGCTTAGCAATTTGAGCCTAGTAGCTCTTGTTGGAATGCTCCCCAGGGAGTGGAGAAAGTGCATACAGTGTGTGCGGGCAAGCCAGAATCCGATGACCGGGGTAATAATGTAAAGCGCTTAGAAACTCAGACATTCCCGACGTATTAAGCGCTATATAAGCAAAAATATTATTATTATTATTCTTTCTATTGTTCATTTTTTGTTGTTGTTGCATTTGTTTTTTTCTTGCTTTTGTTTCCTTCTTGTCATATTGGAACTAACTTCCTTTCCTTATCTTTTTCATATGTAGCTGGTGGACCAAAGAAGGTAGAAGATGAGGAGGAGCCAGAAGCCCCTGAACCTTTCGAATGGACCGACGAATAAATACCTGAACAGATCTACCAGTCACACCATTTGTGAAAAAATCCCTCGGATGTGACTCACATAGTCGTTTTACATACTGTATGTGTATGATTTCAAGACTGCTCTGTACCGATGTGTAGGGATACTAAATCAACAATCTGAGAATGATATAAAAATTGTTTGATTGATGAATGATACATTATTAATTAGGATAAATCAAAGTAAATTGAACAGAAAAATAAGTAAAATACAATGATGTACATGTAGTAAACCCTAATACCTGTATACAGCTATGGCGACTACTATCTCTCCCTCAATTTCTCCCCGAGTTGCATAATATTTTCTTTAAATTCTTTGCCTGGTTAACATGATACCACAAGCCACAACTGTATTAGACTCTATATCAGGAGCTCTAAGTATGAAATTATCTGCCTTAAAAGCCAGTGTTAACTCTGTCTGAGATACATATACATGAATATCTCAATATAATACAGAGTCTATGGAATTTATGGTTTCATGAACTGCCCTCTTTTGTTGATGTGTAGAGTCTACATATTTCTTTGACTGCTGCTTCTCCATCTGCTAGCAAAGTATCTAAAAACAGACACTTGATTCTTTGGATCGGGACACTGTCTGATCCCTGTAATCCTTGTCGGCTGATGTTTTGCCAATTCACAGATCATTTGATATCATTTGAGTGAATTAATAATATAGAGCAAATTAATTGTTTACAGTCTGTTTGGATTGCTATAAAGTGTATTTGATGTAGTCTGTTCCTTCTTCTCTCTCTCTCTCTCTCTATCTCTCTCTCTCTCTCTCTCTCTCTCTTTCTTTCTCTCTCCCCAATCTCTCCCCTTTTCACTCTGTTTCTAAGGACAGTTAGTGCCATAGATTTATAGAAAAAGCAATTTCTGTGTGGGAAATTCATTTCAGTGAGAATAACCGGAATTGAAACTAACCTGCTTTTACGAGAGAATTAAAGGAAACAAAAATAATGAATAGTATACTCTGAGTTACTACGTGTACTTATCAACTATCTTAATCTCATATTTCAAAAGAAAAGTGTAGAGATTTTGTATTGATTACATGATTGGGTAAATTAATCTACAATGTATAATGTAAGTACAGAGGATCCAGGAAACATCTAGGATAAAAAAACAGAATAAGCAACTAACTTGAACATTTTGTTAGGGGGTTTATTAAGGATGGATCTATGGATATGAATTACATGTACATGTACATATAAATGCTTGTTTGCCGGTAAGTTTATATGAAAATCATCAATATTTAAGTAGAATTTGTTATCGAGACTAAAGAGCAGGGTGCCCCATTTCAATATGTAATACTTATCGGTAACTCCTTTGGAGATATCTTCTGGCCATGCTTTTGTCTCAAAATGTCATGGAATGTTGTTTGTTTTTGTATTATTTCTTTGCGTTTCCTTTAAAAGGCAAAGGGAATGCAGGATAAAATCAATAAATTGTTGAACAGCAACCTAGAGTTTTTGTTGTTGTGTGTGTGAGGGTGGGTTTTTTTATATTCATGAAACAAAGTGAGGTGAAGCCAATCAAAGGAATGTGGAAATGATATATTGTAGGATATAGAGAAAAGGCAAGAGTAAGAAAGAGAAAGTGAGAGAAGACAAAGCAAGACCAGGGCGAGGGTGAAATAAGAGAGAGTTAAGATGGAGTGAAAGTACTTGTAATAAAATAATATCAAAAGATAAATGGGAAGAATTGATTGACTTAGAAAAGAATGTGGTGATTGGAAAAGAGGGAGTGAAAATGTAAGTCGATACAACTGTAATGAAAGTAAGACATGATATGAATAGGAAATAAATACATTGTACCTGTACATTAGGAAAGCAAGCAATGCGACAGAATCAAGCTTGGGAAAAGATACACATACAAGAGAGACAGGTAAAAGATAGAGAAGAGGAGAAGGGAGAGCAAGAGATGGAGGGAGAGGGGGGAAATATGGAAAGAAAATTTGCTAGTTCAACATCCTACTTATAGAGAGTACATGTATGTAAAAAAAAAAGAATACCGGTAGACTTTAACCAGCCACCCTCGAACCTGTTTTCTTTTTTGTGATTCTCTCAACTTCTTTGGCTACTTTCTTTCTTCTCGCATCTCTTTTTCTTGCTCTTGGACTCATTTTCATCACTAATTTACATACACAGAATGCCACACTGATATTGAAGTAATTTTTTCTACATTTTCTTTATATTTCAAACTTTTCATTCAGTGCATTTCCTTTCAAACAAAGTAGTATCAATCATTTACAACACTGCCATTCCATTTAACAATTGTAAAATATACAATCTCTTTTGACACATTAAAACTGATTACTTTTTACAAACATGGGTGGAAATCTTAAAGGTATAGACCAGTTTTGGAAACGACCCCTCTTAAAAAATGAAATGGAAGCTCTTATTACCAATCATGTGAAAGAATATGTTTTGACTAATACGTGATGACAACAATTTTGCCGGGAAACCGTCTACTAATTTATATATTTGGTAATTTATCATATCGATCCAGCCGGGATAGATATCGGAAATGCACTTCAACATTGAACATTTGGGCATATATTTCTGCTTTTTTGCAAATTTAGGTTGAAGTATTGCCATCTAAACCTCTGAAGGCAATATTTAAACAATATTGAATGGATATTTTGCACCCCAAACCCTTGAACCGCAATTTTCCCACTACCGGTCTATATCTTTTAGCGCTCCTAAATATTCGATATTATTATTATTATTATTAAAATAGGATGAAAATATAGAGCCAACAATGCATTGCACTTTTCCTTGACCTTTCTAGAATGATGGAGGGATCTAGATCAAGCAATACAATATACAGTACATGTACACCATGGAGGTGCAATGGCTCAGTGGTTGAGCAGTGGTCTTGTAACTGGGAGGTCCCAGGTTCAAAACCAAGTCGATGCGCTAGTGCCCTTTGGTAAGGCATTGATCATCATTACCAATTTCGTCGGAGAGGACTTGAAGCCATCAGTCCCCTGGTTGCTAATGCAAATATATACTTATGCTTTCTTAGCAGTCGGGTAAAATAAACATGTACATGTACATGTAAGTGCCATGAGAGCATTTGTTTCGTTCCATGCACTATTTCTTTGCAAGTACATGTAGTATATGATTATGTTTAAGTAATCCTAACTAACCGAATTCTCACTCTAACCCTCACCCTAACTCTAACCATAACTCTAGGACCTAAACTGGATTGTAACCCTAATCCTAACCCTAAATCTAGCCCTAACCCTAATAGGTATGGTAAGGTATACTGCAGTTAAATTAAGCCACTTGTTTACCTAGCACGCGAGATTTCATCACTTGTACTATGTTCTGGCTTACAAAAACACCAATAGAGCAACATGATTTTAGTGCCTTTTGATGTTTTAGACGTTGGCTCATCAGAGTTACTAGAGCAAGCGGACCTGCAGAAACATTTGCTTTGCAAAAAATGGCTCCACCACACAAAAAAACAAACATTTAACACGATTCTCAGAATCTGTATATCAGCATCACATGTTTCACCACAATGTGTACATACCCTGCAAAAATATTGTGCCATTCGGGCACTTGAGATGAAAAATAAAATATGATTGTATCTCTATTGCTGGAAGAAGAAAAAAATCTCCAATTGAGACAGGAATCTCATACATTACATTACATTACATGCAAAATGAGGATTACACTAATTGTAATTTAGGAAATTTAGGTAATGAAGGAAATGAGATGTTTGATAATGGTGTCCATCAAAAATCATGTGACACGTGCTCTGGCAACATCTATTCCCAAGTGCATTTCAAATACCAACACTAATAGCTCAGTCACATCGCCACGCTCGACTCCAGACCAATATTTTTTTTTTCTTTTTCTATTTCTATTGTCAGTCTGGGAATGATCTTATTGGTGTAAATGAATTCCTAGTTTCAACCCCAGACCTTTACTACCTACACCTAAAACTAACTTAACCTCTAAACCCATACCGACCTCATACCTTCACTTTAACATTTAATGTGTTCCAGAACTTTTCAAATAACAATGCCAAACTTCATTATTTGCACACAGAAATACATTTCTTATCAATACAAAAACACCTTAACTCCATCATACAACTTTTTTTTTCTTCTCACAAAGCTTTCTTTACATTTCAAATGTATTCATACAAAATATTGCTTTATCACAGAGTCAGCATGTGTTTTTTCCTTAAAAATTACATATCATTATTTGTTCACATAAAAACATCTCCTTATATTGAAGACTAGTTCGCATATTAAGCGGTCAACCACTGCAGTCAACTGCATCAATTTGTTTCCTTTTTTTGTTAAAGCCTAAAGGGCTGCAAATTTCTGTATCCTTATAACACACAGATAATAAACATGCATACATCGTAGGACCTTTGTTAAGCACAGCTACCTGTTTTCATGCCCACGTGCCACTCATCTACATGAGGTGATGTGGTCTAGTGGTTAATTCACCAGAAATAGATCACAAGGTTCAAATCCCTGCCACACTCGATCCAGATATAGTAAGTGGGTAGCTGGTAGGATTCATTCCTCGAATGCACCAAGCACTATGGTTGACGGAGCTAAAGCCAGGGTTATAATATCCAAAATCCTTCAATGAGATTTTATATCATTTCAAGGGTTCAGTGACACAAAGACGTAACTCCATATTTTGCCAAAATGAGTATTTGATATCAAAATGTTCAGAAAAATGTGGGCTTTCCAGAAAACACAAAGGCTTAACTCCACCCAACACCTCATTGAAGTCAAAGGCTAGTGAAACAGACTTAACTCCTTAAGGCCAAAGTGCTCAGTGACACATAAACCATTTTTTCTCAAAATGGCCAAAATGGAGTTACGTCTTCGTGTCACTGACCCCTCTAGTTGATCATTTGAAATGAAATATCATCATCACTATTACTACACATCAATAAAAAAATAGAGTCAAACCTGTCTATAGCGACCACCCAAGGGAAACACAAAAAGTGTCCTTTGTAGACAGATGGTCTAGGTAGACAGGTTCCTTCAGTACATGATTCAATGAAAAAACATTTTCAAGGGAAACAACAAATGTGGCCTTTGTAGGCAGGTGGTCACTAAAGCAGGTTTGACTGTACCACAATGGTTTCCTGCAACACATGTGAACAAGCTTATAAAACACACATTGCTGATTTCAGGTCAAAGTTCATCGTCATGGCTGCTCTTCTTTGATTTGGTTGGAGGTTGCTTCTTCTTCTTGCCCTGCTTGGGGGCGTTCTTTCTCCTCTTCGTCTTGAGGATATTGTAATGTCTGAAGTAGGTGTAGCGTCTGGTGCAGAGAGGAACGTAGAAGGACCGACACCACTTGTGGGAGCTACTTCACGCAGGAAAAAATAAAACAGAAATGAAAGCCAAAAAAATAATTTAGTACACTGGGATAAGGGTGCTGAAATTTATTGTACAGTACACGTACCAAACTGTCACTTCAATATTTTCACGTAATTCTGCTCATCAGAAATTTATCTAATGGAAAT
>JARBES010000116.1:21203505-21219038 GCA_030265145.1 Strongylocentrotus pallidus
GCGATTGATTTTGATCGCTCTTTGTTTTGTAATGTAAACTAGCCTAGCCTAAGCCTACACCACACATAGATCTAGCTGTGTAGGCCCTACCGGAAAAAAGTTATGTATCATACCTTACATGAAGATTAACTGTTGGCTTAACCGTTCAAGACTATCTCGGAAAAGATTCCTTGTCCGTTTAATGAATTCTGCCGTAGGCCTCGATCGCGCGTCCAATTCAATGCATGCAGCGCAGTGCATGCAGTGCTAGTGCCAATGGACTGTGTGCTGCCAGCTACGACGCTTTGGGAATTATAAATGTTGACGATGTTAGCAAATGTTGACGATGTTGGCAAATGTTGACGATGTTGGCAAATGCTGACGATGTTCGAAGTTCGATGTCACGGTGTTTTTTTGTAATAAATTAAACAAAAAGATACAATGGTATCAACTATAAGTAGAATTTTTAAAGACTTATTTCTATCTGCATGTCACCTATTTTCCTCTTCAGAACTCCCCCCTGTCCGTTTTTTTTATACTACAAATAACTAAATAATAATAATAATAATAATAATAGTGGGTTCTTGTATAGCGCTCATGTCAGTCAGATTTGACACTTCTGGGGCTCCCGATTATTACCCTGGCTTTCGCTTTATCCTATATCTATATCCTTTAGCCTATACTTGCTATATATTTTTTTTTAAGAGAGAGAAGAAAAAAATGCTCTCCTAAAAGGAAGCATTGAAGTAAAACATCTTTGGCTCTTAATATATCAACACAGAAAGATAGGGTCATTTAAATATATTTTCATAATTTCACAGCTGGCCCCGACAGCGTAATGGTACCCGATGGCGTTTGGGTCCAAATACTAAACATTTAAATTTCACGCACTATCCTATTGTTATAAGTGGTATCATTTTAATTCCCATTTCCCAACATTATTTTGAAATGTCTAGAAGTTGTTTTCCTCTCTTGAAATGACACTACAGCCCCAGCCTTTTCTTTTCCTGTAGGGATATTTAAAGTACATGTCCTCCCACACAAGGAGAAAGAGCCTCTACTCTGCATAAAGGGATAATACATTCTAAGAATTCGCCCATTGTTGCTATGTCAGTAAGCTAATAAGAACCACTCTGGTAATCCTAATGAGTAACAGAAATGTTCCTATATTGAAATATAATGCTTAATCCGTTTTGTATTACTTAGTCGGATTGGTAATCGTATTAAAGTCCTTGGTGCTATGTCGAGAACACATCGCCTATTGATTCTTTAAATAACAGCCAGAGAAGCCACGATCAGAACCCCCAATTGCGTGTTCAATTAGTGCTTATTGTGACCTCCTATATATGTACAGGACGTGTTTGAAATATAATTATTTCGACTGAAATTAAATAATTGATTACGAGGTTCTACGTGAAGGCTGTATATAATAAAGGGAAGTCTGTAGTCTTTTGCTTTTACCTTTCAACTGAACACTGAAAAGTTCTTTTATTAATAGAACTTACAAAACTAGCAAAAGAGACAAAAGTACATGAATACAAAACAAGGATAAATATAGTACGATCAAAGAAAGCCAACACAGCATTCAATGATTGAAGGATTTTATTGAATATTATCCATTCTCGCAGTCTACTGAATAGCAATGGTTACAGCAGCTCTCAATGTACATACATGATAAAAGCAATTATACAATAATTATTAGTGGCAGTACAAGCAATCTCTGGCAATGAAATTCAAATAAAAGTGATCAAATGACAATAATAATGGCACTATCGTTAATTTTGGTTAATAAGCAATCAACATCTTAACTGAAACATTCTAAATACTTGAAATTAACATTAAAACCATTACCATTACGAAATTGGCATGTCGAAGGGTTGATTTTGTGTCATTGGTAGAAATATTGGAAATATCGGAATTGAAAAAAATATTGCACTGGCTAAAATCCTAGGTGATCGGTGTGAAATTCATTCATATTTCAGTCATAATCGTTATTAAAAATGTGAGGGTGACTACTCTGCATCTGTACGGTCCTTAACAAAAATAAAAACAAAGTCATGAGCATAAAAGAAACAACAGTCATAAACATAGCCGACTCTAGAAGTGAATCGTTAACATATCCTACCGGCATTAAGTATCATGTTATCTGTATTCGCAATCAATGTATATAAAAAGTGTGGTTTAATACAAGTCAAAACACCTACCATGGATGCCTATTTATTTACACTAAAACAAACTGGATGAGAATGCAAATGCATACTGGTCGTCTTGATACGAGAATAAATGTGACATGTAAGATATTTCTTACATTTAAAATACCACAACCATGGACATAGTAGGTCCATGCTACAACTTAAGCTAACATAATATAACTATCTGATAGAGAGACTCAAATAAATTGTGAGATAAACAAATTCTACATACAATCAAAGAAAATGACTAATCACCTTGAATATGGAACTGCAACAATCGGGGTCCGATTTTCGAAGCTTACAAATTAGGCGTAAAACTAGTAGATTTCAATCATCAACAAGAACATGTACCATCATAATTATTCAGATGGATTGACAAATCATACTAAAATGCTATACAAAAATATACAAGATATATCAATAAACTCAAATGACTCTACAATACATATTCATGAGAGACGCCCAACCTTTACCAATATAGCCTCAGCCTCATGATATATAACCCAATGACATAAACATATACAACATCTCATAACTATATAGCGGCATCTGAAAATATATGTCACCAAACATACATAAAATACATGATTATTATTTGACAAAATGGTTAAAAGTGCCTACTTTGATCAAAAGAAAGTATTTTACATGAAGTCAATACATATAATGGTACATACATAATATATATATCATATACCTACATTAGTGTAATCCATGTTACATTGGTTGAACAGAGTTAAGATAGAGATCGGGTGGGGCCTGCATGGTAGATAGGGTGCGAGCAAATCACCATCCAACACTTACACCTATACTTTCTGTTTAATATTCTACATGTCGTTTGGTCCTGTGAAACATTATGCGTGCGTGGACGTTTTGTTCATACGAGAAATGTTGTTGTACGAGAAAAAATATGTTCGTACAAAAATGATTTTTATATTCTCAAATGTGTCCACCGTTGTACACACCTTCCCAAATATTGTTAAAGAATTTCCATTCAAATAAATATTATGAACAGAATCATCGCTTGATACCACCATGCATGGACCTATACCGCATGGTATACTGACAAGGTCAGGATTAACAGTTATAGTACAAAAGCAAAATGTGTTTAAATTAATCTTTTATTCGAGGATAAAGATACAGTGCTAAACTTAAAGGCGCATTGTGCATTCAGTATATACATAAATATAACAGTCTACTTTGAATTTAGTATTCCAGTTTATATTCAGTTAGGCCTATATGGTTTGCTCAGATATTTTATATTGTATCTTTGGTAACACGGACAATGTACTAAATCTGTCATTGCTTTTTAAATCTGTATTCGCAGATCGAATAAAATCATCACGGATTTATATCTCTTCACCTTTTCAATTGTATTTATTACCTTATGTACATTATCATTGTAGCCATAGAACTGAAGCACTATTTATACAACGAAGAAAATATTTTCTGTAATTATTACCCTACGTATATGATTATTTTAGCAATTGAACAGCAACAGTTTTCAAACAACCTTGCAATAAAGAAAACATCCTGAGCAGTCTTCACTAGTCATATAGCCGTATAGTAAAGATAATGTGGTCTGAAGTTATTGTCTTACCTATACATAATTATTCTAGTAATACAAACTGAACAGTTTTCAAACCACCTAATGTTGTACCATTGTCTGTATCAACGTAGCAATAGAACTGTAACAGTATTCATACCCAAAAATATATATATTCTGTGATTATTATCACTAACGTATATGATTATTGTAGCAATATAACTAAAATAGTATTTATACGACTAAGAAAATATCTTCTGTAATCATTATCCTATGTGTATATATGATTATTGAAGCCATACAGCTATAACCGTTTTCATACAACCTTATAATAACGCAAATATTTATTTCAGTTATGTTCTAGTGTACATGATCATTGTAGTAAAACAAAATAATGAACAGTCTCCATAAAACCTTGCAATGAAACAATATGTTATGTAATTATTGTCTTAAAGGCGCATTGTGAATTTAGTATATACATAAATTGTACATTGTAGAAATACAATTGAAACGCTAGTTGTACAACCTCTCAATAACATGAACATTTAACAGTCTCGAACCACCTTATGATAAACCACATATTGATTGTATTAATTACTTTATCTGCATTATTATTATAGCAATAGAACTGAAACAGTATTCAAACAACCATATAATAAAGAAATATATATTCTGTAATTATTACCATATGTATATGATTATTGTAGCAATAGAATTGAAACAGTATTCTTACAACAGGGAAATATATTCTGTTATTATTATCCTATGTTCATGATTACTCTAGCAACAGAACTACAACAGTATTTATACAACCTTACAATAAAGAAAATATCTTCTGATATTATTATCATATGTATATGATTATTGTAGCAATAGAACTGAAATAGTATTCATATAATATACAATACAAACAAATATATATACTGCGATTACTAATGATATATACGATTATTGTAGCAACTTAACTACAACAGTATTTATACAACCTTACAATAAAGAAAATATCTTCTGATATTATTATCATATTGTAGCAGCAGAACTAAAATAGTATTCATATATATATACAAAACAAACAAATAGTAAACTGCGATTACTGATCATGTATATGATTATTGTAGCAACATATCTAAAACAGTATTCATACAATGTTACAATAAAGAAAATATCTTCTGATATTATTATCATATATACATGAGATCGCAGCAGCAGAACTGAAACAGTATTCATACAACATCAACAATAAACAAAAGATTTTCAGCAATTATTATCATAACGCATATGTTTTGGAATGTACGTGCTGCTCTTTGGACCCGAGGCATATGGATTCTTAAAACATCAGATGTCAAAATGTTGGAGACTTTTGAAATTCCACTATGGAAGAAGATTGCAAAGATAAGTTTGATGGATAGAGTGACAAATGATGTAGATTTACAAAGATTGGGGGAGGAGAGGAAACTAGTAACAATATGGTAGGGGAGACCAGAAGAAATAAATTGGGCATATTCTACGGCATTATAGGCTCCGAAGAGAAATAGTTCAGGGAAGGATGGAAGCTAAACGACGAAGGGAAAGGAAAAGAATTATAATATTAGAAGAATGTTTTTCTTCTGAAGTTGTTAATGTTATGCTACGCACATTATTGTGGCGATAGAACCGAAACGCTTTTCACACAAACTTGTCACAAAGAAAACATATTATTGCAGCCAATATGACAGCTGAACCATGTTTGATACATTTCGAAGAAACATGAATACTGTTCGTGCCATTACAGTGACAAGGAAACTATCTATATGTTATGGGAACTGTTTGATAATGTAGGGTGTATCAACAAAGCTTTTAATTATCATTATTTCATCGAAATTATATAAAATGTACTCAATTTGCAGAAAGTGTAAACACTGCGCACAATTATATCTGGCTTCAATATTTAGTAGATTTTGTTAATAGCTTTTCTAGTTTCAAACATGAGGGGATTTCGAGAGCATTTTTTTCAACTTCGTGATTCTGATCGTGGACATGCCGTTTGTACGTTCAAACCATCGAAATGGTTTGAGTTCGTTGGTTCAAACTAACTTTCGTGGAAGAGGACCTTGGCTGTAGATCTTAATCCAGCTTTCTCCAAAGCAAGACGAAGTTTGTTAGTCTGCTCACTCGGTCGGACACGCCGTCTCCAGTCACGAAGCATCTCCCTGAATCCTGAACTTGAGACGCTGCTGGCTGAAGAGTCTGCTCTGTCAAGGTATTTCTCTACCGATGAATGGGAGAAGCCAAGCTGGTAGCCAAGCTCACGTGCATCCTTTATTGCACAGACTGAATCAGACAAGATTTTAAGCATGTTGTCTGAAGCAAACTTTATTCGCCTGCGTCTGTAGGAGTAAGAGTTGTATGACAAACGAAGGAAGAAAATAGACACATCAATAAAATACTGTACAATATAGAAAATATGATGGCGATCTCCTTTCCTAGTTTGATTAAGTTATCCCATCGTCAATGCTCATCCAACTCTTTATAACCTGTTTATGTACACCCCTTCACGAGTACATTATAATAGCAATGTTCACGACTAGTAATCGCGAACAGAATAAAGGGTTCGTACAGGTTTCATAATTCAGTGACAGGCATACTGAATAATATTTGTTAGATTTATTACTTGACCTAATTAGCATGGTATAATAATAACAATCAAGGATAACGTTGCATCTTTACTGCATTAGGACCAACACATGATTTACTTACGTGTGGGAGACTCCATAATCTGGCTCCACTGTTCGGATTAAAAAAGAAAAAAATAATTGGGATGTATAAACTTCAACTGTACTTAGAGGACAAGCCCACTCCAAAGAAAAGTTTCTTTCAATAGAAGCAGAAAAATCAGATAAACCAATCAAAAAAGTTTGAGCAAAATCGGATAACTATTGAGAAAGTTATGAATTTATGAAAAAGTATGTAAAACTATGGAACAATGAAAAGCACAAGACAAAATAATATTGGGAACTCACTCATCAGTCTGTGACGTCATGTCCTCACTATCTACTAATTTTTTACTATATATTTATATTTCCTATTTTCCCCCTAAGAATCTTATTTCTTCACACCAGCATTCGAGTTAGATTGATAAAGATGTGTGTATGCACTAATATAGAGTAATTTTTTTCCAGAAAAATGTGAATTTTTTATAAACTGTCTATATAAAAATCAATAATTATTAATATACAATATTCAGAAAATAGTATCAGTTCTTCAAAGTTCATAAAAGATTTTGTGAAATGTCATGCACGCAAAATGTTCCAAATCATATAACCTGGGCAAAGGTATGGGGGAATCAAGTTTTGGGGCATAAAAAGGGAAATTAATGGGATTAAACTATATGAGGCAATTGATAAAGAGTGAGGACATGACGTCACAAACTGATAACCAAATTGGCAATTTGTGTAGTGTTTTTCATTGTTCCATAGTTTTACATACTTTTTCATTCATTCATTACTTTCTTATCAGTTGTGCGATTTTGCTCAAACTTTTTGTGATTGGTTTGTCTAATTTTTCTTCTTCTATTGAAAGTAAGTTATTTTTGGAGTGGACTTGTACTTTAAATCTTAAATTGTCAGAATTGAATTATTACACTCTCATTAGCGTCTTATACACATTCTAAACTGTTGGGGTATTACATTCGCCACTGACACTTTTTTTCGGTGATTGTGCTAGATGTAGTTGGAAAAAATATATTTATTTTAGGTTTGAGTAAAGCTCAGGGACAGAGAAAAGATGTAACAATGGATTGAATATTGAATTTATGAGTATCCGGCTTGTACATTTTTTTTTTTTTACCAAAGAGCGATTGTAGCCGGAGTGTATTTCGTTAAATCCATTCTGCACGATTAACAAGAAAAAACATGGCCCTTCAAGACACGCACTTTTAGTAGAAATAGACTTCATTAATTATGTTTACTTGGTGGTTGGCTATACTATCTTCCATGTAAGCCTATACATGATTTGACTTCGATGATTGCCTAAATATTGTGTGTAACATGCCGAAAATGACGATTTCCCCCCTTATACACCACTATAAGTGACTTCGATAAAATGTAGGCTACCATTCGAGTGGTGGACTTGGTGTAGAAAGTTTTTTTAAATTATTTTTAATTGCCCCCTTGTCTGGATATTTCAGGTTGATATATCATGTGAACTTTCCTCAACCGTTATTATGTCGAAATAAAGTCCTTTGCACCTATTTCGTAACCAGGAGTTGACCTACCTTCTATTGAGATGGGTATCTGTTGCTCTACGAGAGTTGATGCGCCCTGCTCAATACGTAGAGAGATACTCTTCGCCCCTCCTTCAGCACACGAGGAGGGCAGCTCGAAGTTTGAGGTGTTGCATTCTCCGTTCAGTAGACAACGTACAGGGACCTGGTAAGCATTTTCAAACAAGATTGCGGAAAATGGATTGTCAGAGATTGATAATTAGTTGATGTTCGTAGATTTTAACCTTAGTTTTAAATTTTGTGAAGGAAATCTCTATGGGGAGGGGGGGGGGGGGGGTTAATGATTAATCAAATATATTTTGACTCTAGTATGAGAACATAATAACATTATACATTTTGTGAAGAAAATCTTGTGGCAATGAAATGAAATAACAGTTCATGCATAATATTTCTAGTGCGATACTTACAGTTTCCTGGAGCTTTTCTGAATCAGAAAGACACCAAAGCTTGAGATCATCTTCCTTTGATTCCAGAGGGAACTTGATCACGGTCGCCAGCTGGTAGAATGGTTCCAACGAACTTTCCTGTCTTCTGCATATATCCTGACAACAAAACATGATTGAAAACTTGACTGAATTGTGTACCTGGCTTACAAAACTGAGCAATTCAACAAACGAATGGCAAACTCATACAAGTTGCTTTATTTCATGTATAGCCTCCTCTTGTATAGTTTCGTCTTCACTCCACTTTGGGACGCTTTTAAATTTTTAAAAATTTTAAATACTCATTTGGAATTGGAGCTCATTGTGGCGGTTTATCGTGGGCCATTTCGTGGCTCGCCTAGTATTACCCGGGTAATAATGTCTATGCACTATTAGCATGACATCGTGACGGGTATGAGTGCTATTATGTACATGATATAAGAAGCCATTAATGATATACATACGGCAGGATATCTGTTGCAGGGATGAGCTATGCAAATACGTAGTGTAGATTTCTGTGAAGGAAGCATGAACAGAGGCTGAAATACTTCACAGGTGAATTGTACTCCATTAACATTGCTTGATGACAATCCCCAGAGTTGAAGATGACGCGTGGAGAAACTAACCATGTCCTCCGAGATATGTACATCTCTTGCTGTATTTGGAGGTAAGCTCCTGTAACCAAATTTACCTTGGAAGATACAAGAACAGTGAAAAGGAAGAAAGATATACTATGTAAATTTGTACAAAGGTCAAACATAATATATTCATGTAAAACACACACACGCCAGCACCAAACATAAATTAATGTGAATATGTGTAATCAAATATCATGCACCATCATTTTAGAAACGTGTAGGAGATATATTTACTTTAACTATTTACATTACTAGATAATTTTACCTAGTATCATGATTTATAAACAAGGGTGAATTATTTGGAAGTGTTGGGATGCTAAAAATTACACCTTTTTCCCCTGCATATTTTGGAAAACAAACGAAACCTTTTACAAAGAAGAATAGAGAAGAAGAAGACGAATAGGCCTACCTGGTTCTAGCTTGGTGTAAAGGCTAACACGTAAGTCATCTTGATGTTGTTCCGGATGGATGCAGTGCGGAAGACCTACAGTTGCAGGTTTGAGAAGTTCTTGAGTGAAAGAGCATTCAATGACTGGAGTAATGAGAACGTCTCCATCCTTAAGGGGAATCTTAGACGAACAACGGCTAGGTACACTAAGAGTGACCACAGATCTCATCCCTTCAGGGATTGCTCCTGCAGGGATGGATACTCTGATGTTCAGTTCATCTAGCTTCAGCTCTCCACCGTCGTGATCAATGATGCCATGAGAGAAGGGGTCCAGGAAACCTGGGTGGTGTTCCATCGCTACCAACGGATGATACAAAGACACAATTAACAGATAAAAGACTTTTCGGGATTACACACGGGTGATCGTTATTAGAATGACATACAAGTGATATATAAGTCATTAAAAAAGGTTTAAAAAACACCTGCAGTAAGCATTCCTTGATAAGAAGGTGGTCGAACTATGACAAGACATGCCAGATAGTTTATTCACAGGGTTTTCTTTTTAATGAGACTTTCAACGGAATATTGACTGTTAACTACAATTACCTGTCGCTATTTCGTCTGCTGCATCGTTGAAATGAAAAGCTTGAGCAATTTCTAGAAGCCTCTGTCTTGTTCCTCCATGTCGTACCCATTTTTGAAGCATTTGTAGAACGATGTGTCGTATTAAGATTGGTGGAAAGAACAAAGATGTGGACATGACCTGCATGATTTCAGAAGCAGCTAGATCAAGGCGTTGGGATAGGTCGAGAAGGTCTGGAGTTGTGCGAATCTTTTTGGAGATTTCATCATGACCTGTGGAAAAGGGAAAATAAATTGTAATTTGGTCTTTAATTGCCATGATTGTCCATGTTGATTTCGTATTCTCCTTTTTAAATTGGACTAAAAAGTCTCATAATTTTTAAAATTTATAGCAATTGCAACTTTTCATCATCCTGCTCACCTCTTAATACATCTTACACACTGTAAAAAAAACACATACCATCCCACGTGGTTGCGAAGAGACTTTACCGTAGTAGGGATTAACATTTTCCATAATTGTATCAAACCTGCATTGCAATCCTGGATGTTATAATCTTGGAGGAGATTAGTCATCAGTTCTTTCTTCTCTTGGCTTCCTAAACGTTTGGACCAAGTCTTGAGGAGTTGCACTGCTAGTCTGTTCATTGCTGCAGAATCGGAAGGTGTAGCGAAACCAACGATGACGTCATCATCCAGACGAAGCGCTTTCCCCAGTTCCCATGCCAAAGACAGACTCTTCACCGGAAGAGCAACGCCACACCGCTCACCCGTACTCGGTGAACCTCCACATAGGTCAATATCTTTACTGGTTTCATCCCCATCTATGATTTATGAAAGAGAATATATATATATATATATATATAAAGTCAAACCTCTCTATAGAGGCTATCTGTCTATGATTATAGTGCCTATACATAATGTCTCCCCTCTGGAAGATAAATGTGCGTTGTAGAACCTGTCCAGTAAGTTCACCTGTCTACAGTGGACATTTTGTTCTGTTTTACATGAATGGCCTTTAATAGACAAGTTTGACTCTTTTTCTATATAGATAGAAATAATTTATTTATGGTATTCACTAGCATCTTGATTCTTGACGCAACCTTCTGACAGCCATTGTACTATGAAAGGCCATCCCTGGAACTAGTATAACAAACCTGAATCTATATATCTGATGATCTCCATATCTTCAGGCTCTACAGACTCGCTCTGCTCTGTTCTTTGTTCAGGTGGTGAGGCAGAATCCACTTCCAGTTCTTGAACAGGCACTTCTTCGTCTTCTTCGCCTTCTTCTTCTTCGTCTACAAGATATAAAGTATTAGGCCATTATATCAGTGACCAATGAATGGTACTGCCCTTAGCATAACAGCCCCGATAACAGCCTCTTTAATTTCCGTGTTTCGTTTTAATTGCTCATGGGGCCTATCCAATGGTTGCTTTCTTACTTACATGACCTACATGATTGTTCAAAGAGACCGAGAGAATAATGTCCAAGTTCCTTATTTCTTAAATATTTTATGTTGTAGACAACAGCAAAAAGCTCAGTGTTTGATGAATACTCTCAATATATAAACATAGAATACAAGAAAGCGATTCGACTGGATATTGTGATGAACATTCTTAACGCAATACAATTAGATCAAGTTATATATTTTCCAAAAGAAAATGATAATCTTGAATAATTCTTTTCTATGTTGCACTTGAGAGCAGTAGAAGAATATAATTGCATAATGTAAGGTACTTTTGTCTTTCTCTGCTTTCAATGCTTCCTGCACAGACTCCCAAACCTCCTTCAATGTCTGCTTTGCTTTAGGCCCTGAAGTCTGGGATGCTTTCCAACTTGAGAGCATTTGAATGTTAGCGTCTTTCCTATTGTATGATGTCCGATGTTCGATGTGTTGTAAGTCTGACTTGTTGAATCCCAGCTTTTCGCCAATCTCATAGAACTTCTTTGGTCTGATCTGACGGGCGAACGTAAGCAGCATCTTGTCAGGAATTTCTCTGTATCAATCGATAAAGTTTAAGTCAAGAGACCCATATAGGTACCGGGTTTATTCACTCATTTTTTGTAGCTGAAATTGTCTTATGGATCACCTGGAGATTATAATGTGTGATCAACCCTATGATATAGCCCGGGCCATTTTGAAACTGCATAGCCCAGGGGAGGGGGGGGGGGGGGGGGAAAACCCCTCCCCCCCCCCCCCCCCCCCCCCCCCCCCCCCCCCCCCCCCCCCCCCCCCCCCCCCCCCCAAAGCCCCCTCAGATCACCATTTATCGACCGATTTTGACCAAATGTGGCGTGTCTGTGTCCCATCATATATTTTACAAGAATGTATAGTCAAATTTTATGATGTCTATGTTATTCTTAATTGTTGTCTAATTAATGATGCAAATAAACACATTTTTTCAAGGAATTCTCATTTTCCTCCAGCCCCCCCCCCCTCCCCATTGATGTAGAAAATGCAATCAATTTTTGCATGTTTGTTTGCTTTTCATTCATTTGCACAATATTGTATTTTAATATTGCTGTGGGGTAAATTGAACTAATTAACTAGGATTGTTCTGACCTTTTATCAGGGTTTTGCACTGCTCATACTGCAGCCATTTTCTTTTCATTTGGCGGAAATAAATAAATAGCACTAAAAAGAAGTTCTATATCGATTATATCAATACTTTAGTTAAGCACTGCATAGATTAGCATCTTACCCAGTATGTCCAATGTCTGATGCACGTAGTTTAACCGAAGTAGAACATAAAGATATAAACATAAAAACAAATCAGGATAAGAATAAACAAAATTAAAAAGAAGAAAAATGAAATCAAACTAGTTGTTTGTCTGGTTTTAATAGGCCAAGCCAATTAATGCATGTACTTCTCTGACACTCCCTTCTATGATGTGCGAATACTAGATAAGTACTATTTCGAATACCCCACCCCTTTTTTCCCTGTTGTTGAATAAAAAAATATGTATTATGTATTATGTATATGGGGGGGGGGGGGTTACCCCCTCCCCCCCTCAAATATTTTTAATGTGTGTTTTGGGGAGGAAAACCTCCCCCCCCCCTCAAATTAAAAAAATATATGTATATCGATCGGCTTAACTTTCCAATTTCCGGGACCAAAAAAAAGTGCTCTTACCCCCCACCGCTTATTCAGCGGCTGGCTGATTTTAACCCCCCCCCCCTCCTCGAAAAAATCCTGCGTACCCTATTGACTCAAATACTTATTGTTCACTATATTTCAGCCCTTGGTCCAACGCAGTATTAACAGTAATGGTGAGATCTAACTTATTTCTTGACTGTTATATGCCATCAGCATCTCGAAATATAGGTTTACTGGAACTTATTCTTAATTATAATCTCAACCCTAGCAGCGCATTACACTAAAACACAAGTTTAACGGGGTGCCAATATGCCATGAAAACATTATGTACTATCCAAAGTTATTCTGATTATTTACCTCAGGTCTATGAATCTAAGTTGCTTGAAAATAACTGGAAGTACTAGTGTGTACCTGTCCCTAATTTAGCAGAAAGATTGAAGCCTATTGTTTTACAATAATTTGGGTTCAATGGGGGTACGATTGAATTAAGCTTTTTTCTATTTTATTTGTTCCATTGGGTAATCATTTTCCTCATGTTAAAATGGACATTGACTAGAAAGACAAACCGACACTTTGTTCAAAAGTCAAACCTGAGATGGCCATTTCTTCTCCTGGTGAATCGAAAGATTTAATGAGTGAGAGAAACGTTTCCTTTGCTGCTTGGCCGGATGGTTGTCTCTCTCTCCATTTCATCAGCATATCATAGATGGCCTGCTCTCTGTCACGGAACCTCCTGTATTCTATGACATCCAACTGTTTTATGGTGAAACCAAGCGCTATTCCCAAATCATAGAACTGGTCTACTGTCATTGTTTGGGCTATTGTAAGGACATCAATGTCCGGCAGGTCATTTTTCAAGACTTCTTCCACTGCCCTGCAAGACAGGGGGAAGATGTTCTGGTAAATTTCTTGGTTTAAACTACTTAAAAACGATGGTTTTAAAGGTATGAACAACATCTCGGCGCTAATGATTTATTGCAGGACATTTGCTTATAATTATTTGCCCCTATATATACATCATAGACCCGGGAATGAATACATGACAATGTACCGGATGCAATGGCTTCGTGGTCAATATTTTTGGATGTACACATTTACTACACAAATGCCTAACTTCAACTCAGGACCAAATGTTACATCTTTTCCGATCCATAATCACCACCTAAATTTCGATTGCCTCATCGGCCCTATCAATATCTTTGACGGAATAGAGCTTGGAAACTGAGAAATGCCATGGAATCCATTTCTGATCACCTTTGCAACGTAGAAATAATGAGATGCAAAAAGTACTTGAACTTATGATTACTTTCTTTAAGTCCTGAAATGAAAAACAAAAACAGAAGTACTGGCTCGATTTATTCCACAATCGAGTATAACGTTTCAATCCAACAAAGCTGATATACATGTAGCTTTGTTCAAATGAAGCAGCACTAGGTCAATGATTTATTATTTGAAACTTACCGTAAGTATGATGGGGGCTCAGAAGGAAATTGGTACTCCGGTCCATCTGTAATAAAGACAATGAAAAAAATTAAAGAGAAAATACAAAAATGC
Source organism: Strongylocentrotus pallidus (assembly GCA_030265145.1). Taxonomy (NCBI): domain Eukaryota; kingdom Metazoa; phylum Echinodermata; class Echinoidea; order Camarodonta; family Strongylocentrotidae; genus Strongylocentrotus; species Strongylocentrotus pallidus. The sequence continues at coordinate 21,218,164 of JARBES010000116.1, forward strand.
CTTGTGTTTGTTTCATTATTATTATTTCATATATATTCCTCTTCTAATGGGCTCAAGTTTCCAATAGTTTTTGTCTCATGATCACACTTACGGTAGAAGTATGTGTAAAAAGAGTCATGTGAAAATGAACATTACAAAAATGCGAATGTACATATTCCCTCATTTCGTATTTAATGAAAGTAAATCCCATTCCGAACTCTAATTTAGCTTCATTCTACGGACAATCTTGGGTATTCGTTGCTTTCTGAAATACATAACATTCGAATGCAAATATCTTTATAGGTTTTATTTCATTAATTCTCTTTAGATTTTCCAAATTCTTTACGTTCTTTATTTGATCATACTCGGGAATTATTAATTACGAACTAACTGAAAATGTGTTATTAAGTGCACAGAAATATAACAAAGAGGTACTACAGATACCTGTGTGTCTGGTGATAAAAGCAATGGATCGAGACACCCCTAGCTTCCCAGCCTGTGTAATCGTGATGGTTATCCCTGTGATGTTTTCATCATCCTCATTCGGAGTCACGGACAGCAATATGTTGTGTCTTATCTTGCTATAAACATCCGTTAAAGAGAGAACCTGTGATATTGAAACAGAAGGAAAAAATAAGAATACTAAGTTTAAAACAATGTTGTCAAGAGGAAAAATAAAGACAAATTCGAGATGTGTAAATGTTTTTACTGCATGTAGCGTTAACAACACGATCACAACTATTTAAAATAAATCAAGGGCTCCTTCACCTTCAATGAACCCACCCTCTGGAACTCTCTCCCGTTCACCATTAGAAATGCACTGCACCTTCCATCCAGACCTTCAAGACTGCACTTAAGACCTACCTTTTTAAGAATTAATTATTTTCATGCTTTGT
>JARBES010000116.1:22042576-22053817 GCA_030265145.1 Strongylocentrotus pallidus
TTTTTGTTTTTTTGTGGGGGGGGGCGGGGATTTTTAAACTCATCTTAGTAATTATTCTTAGTATGTACCTTTACTAACATGAGAAAATGGGAAAGTCATTAATTTCTAATGGGCTTCAGGGGGCTGTCTATGCAACAAGTTTATGTCCATGTACACATGTAGGCTACAAGTCTACATGTAAATGTACAGTGTACATTTACATGTAGACTTGTAGTTTCATTTCTGTTAACATGTTTGCAGTACACTGGAGCATTAGAAATAATCTTAAACATAAACTGTAGCTGTTAAGGCTTTTATAGTAGGCAGTGTAGAAGTGCATATTTTTGCACTAATTTGTTAAGGAATTTTCTTTGTGTGGGAGTATTCTACAATGCACAGTGTTCACAGCAGAGTGAGTTTACCTTTAGAGAACGATATCAATGAAACATGTCTATTTTTAGATACTGGTGGGAGTGACTAGAACACACCCTAACAAGCTAACAGTCTGATCAATTATAACAATCTGTTCATTTAATTACCCTATTCTTCATGATTTCCATGGCTGTGGAGATATATTCTTGAAGCTCACCACTACAGGAGGTCCCGTTTAGTAGTCATCATATTTTCCTTGATTACTACGGCATGCCAGTAATGGTAGTTACAACTGTCATTTCATCAAACTCAAAAAGAAAATTGATGGACTGATTAGTTAAAAAGTATTGCTTCATGCGGTGCATTGGTCAGATTTTTTCACACCAAAGTCTTGTTTAGACATGACATGGTAAATTGCTGCTGGACAGAAACTTATCCTTAAATAAATTGCAATTGGCAATACTGAAGAGTTAAAAACTGGTCATGACAATGGCCCTTGTGCATGGTGATGGTACAACAAAGTACATGTAACTGCCAGTTTACGATTTAGAAGATACAGGATAATGGGATACTGATATAAAAAATGAGTGCAACAATTTCTTCTCTTGAATTTGCTTCAGAATTTTTAGCATCTTACTGCTTGTGTGAGTAATGCTTTACAGCGCTCAGTTGTTAAGCAAGTGTTAGAGTGTACACTGAAGGTTGTTATGGACAACCTTTGTTCATAGGTATATGTTGACAGATTGATAGGTTACGATGCATTGTCAATACTAGGAATTATGCATACTGTACGTCACACAAGGAATTTATCACCACTTGAATTTCAAAGCACAATACTAGCCATGTTCACATGGGACCATGCAGTTTGATTTTAAACCTCGACTTTGTGAAACTGAAGATTTAAACAACGATGCACTGTCAACGACAAGAGTTCACTCAGGTCTGTAACAATGGGTCTCTAAACTACAAGCCGGGCATTCATGGTTTATAACTTAAAAATAAACTTTATAAAGTAACATAACCACACAAAAGATGAATGAATCCTATTTGTATTGCATCCCTTATTGCATTTTACCATAAAATCATATTTGCTTGAAAGTGGCCTTTGTCCCTTATCCATATTTACTTGTACTTATTTGCGTACACATGCACTTCCTGTGACCCCAGATTAAATTCATTGTACTGGCATGCATACATGTACATGTAAATAACCCAGGAATGCCCTTAAAAGGTGAGAAAAATTTGATGTAAAATACAATTTAGGTTACACATTTCCATTTCCATCAGGCTTTACTATCCATTATTAATGGATAGAAAACAACTATTGTATGCATGGGCGCGGAAGTCAAAAGATATGTCAGTTAAGATAATTTCAGAATCAAGGTGATTTTATTCAAGTTTTAAAAATACATGTTGAAAACTAGATCCTGAAAGTTATGGGAGGAAAGATTTTATGAGTAGTGATAATCTCGTTATGAAATTCCTCTGAAATGACTCAATTATGGGTAAGGCGCTAGGGGTATTTGCACTTCCAGGAAAAACTTTTTTTCTCCCTCACATTCTGGAGTCTCATCAGAAGTTTCTTGGCATGACAACAAAACTTGAATTGAAAAACCCACCTCTCATTCTCACTAGTTGCTTTTTGAAATGCTGGCCGCAAGTTCGCCACTTTTTGGTTTTTGTTTTGCAGTGTAAAACTGTAAATGCATACATGTATACTCTCATAAGGTCAACACTGATGAATTATTCTGGTTTTTATGCATGTGACTCTCCTCTCTTCTATGTTTTCTCATGCAGATTGGTGACAATAAGTGCACACAACTCATAATATCAATGCCAACTTTAAAAAAATATTTAGTAGTGTAAATGGTACTACATGTAGTTTTAAACAAAAGTTATGTTTTCTTCAAAATGTTTTTCCAGCAGCTTCAATGGGCCTAAGAATTATGTTATTCTGTAGTTGGGGGCCCCCAGGGGACTCGCCTACATTTGTTTTGTATCAGCACTTGACACATTTTTCTCTTCCACTATCACTTTCACTGTTTCAGAGCCATGGTTTCTGTAATTTTTTATTAAAAATGAACAACAAGTTTTCCTTTTCTAAATGTCTTGACAAAGAAATCTAAAGCTTCTTGATGTGAAAGATTTGCAAGATCTCCAATCAGATGGTCATTTTATGAACATCCTGTGTATGGAGCTGCGATTGATGTCAAACTCAAGTCTCAAGTTGGAATGAGATGAATTTAGATCAGCGCTGTTTATATTACATTCAAAGCCAAATCAGTGATCCTGCATTCATGTACCGGTACTTTCTTAATCATTTTGAAATATGAGGAACCTTTTAGAGAATGGAACTGTCTGTTAAGAGTCTGAAGAGCATTTACTGTGTCCAAGTACATTATTTCAGTTATCTCCCTGCTTCCCCTCAGCTGATTGAATGTCACATGGGTTTGGATAGGGGAGGAAGTTGAGGAAGTGTACATGTAACATGATATACAGTACTTGTAAACTCTTTCTTTTGGATTTCCTGTTTTTAAACAATAAAAGGGATTATTTTTTCCAAAACATTCCTTTTGGAACACTCAATAGCTAAACTGTACAACATGTATAACAGGGAATAACGGAGAATACAAGCAATGTACATGTACATGTATGGTCAGTTCTGTAAAATTGGAGCTATTTTCTGCGTTGCATGAACCCTGAGTCATCTAACCGGGAGCCTGGAGACCGTCAAATATCCTGCAGAGAGTCAGACAAATCTGTTACCATGACGATCACAGATCATCCATAAACAATGATGACTGCCCTTGATGCTAGAATGACAGGTTGGCAGGGTGTCTAGTTTTTAAAGGGGAGCAACAATCACAGAAGAAATAAAAAGTTTTATTGTTTGAAGAAGGAAAGTCATCAAAATGATACATTCAAATGGTTTAAAGCCCCACTGCACTACTTTTAACTACTTGCGCCCTCTAGATTTTCAACAATGCCTGAGCGGTGCCTGTTAGTCCCCCCATGATCCTCTTTTTCTTATGATCATTGAGAGCTGAGTTGATGAGATAACCACCTGTCAGTGACCTTGCAGGGAGGTCTAATCCCCCCCTGGCCAAACTAATGCAGATAGGATTTAAAGTGTACTTGTCCCTTGGTTTGCAGGCACAAAGTCAGTCTCTGTGAATGACAGTGTCTGCACTATGAGACTACAATAGAGTCTGTACTTTAGCTGTTCTGACACAGCCAGAAACTGACATATCTAGAATCTGCTCAAGGCTTTAGGAATTGTGGTAAAGTGTCAAAGTAGAGTCTGTACTTGCAGACTATCAACAGCTATCCAAAGATTTAAAATCATCTCCTCAAATCTATTTGATTGATGGCAGTTAATCATGTCAGCATTGAAATATATAGTTACATATCACGACTGCAATTTCGACCAATCAGATGGCTGGATTTCTTAAGTGAGGTATATAGTTACATATCATGCATTTTAAAAATGACATTGTTATTAAATCTTCTTCACATGTACATGCACATGTACATGTATGTGCTTGAATGTTGTGAAAGAAAATTGCTATTGTTTATAACTTTATAAGCTTTGCTGAAAGGGGTTATCACTTAATTTTTTCCCCAAGGTTTTAGGCATTCATTTGGAACAATCTTGATTGTCCCCCCCCCCCCACCCCCAAGTTTCTTATTATGATTTACTTGATATGCATAATGGGGGACTGAAAAAGAAAGAAAACTACTGGTAGATCATTTTGTTTTCAGTATGATAATTTGTTTACTTTCAGGACGTCATATACGCCTACTCAAAGATCCTATCTAATGTACAATGTACATGTAACTACCCGCATTGAAGGAAATGTATGATACATGTATTTGCTGTTGGAAGACATAAATTTACACAAGTAAAGTTTTACAAAGAAGAAAGAAAACTAGATCATTTTAGTTTTCAGAATGATTAATTTGTTTACTTTCAGGGTGTCATATATATACTCCTACTCAAAGGTCCCAACTACATTAACTATTAAAGGAACTGTATAGTTGTACAATGAAAAAAATACTGTCGAATGTAGGAACTAGAAACAGATTTTTGGTGGAATAATTGAATGCGAGATTTAAAGTGGAAGTTCAGGCACTTTGTCAAAATACATGTATCATTTAGCTCTTGGGGTGGGGTGCTAAGTTTAACAAATAGAATTCTTATCACTCTTATAAAAATGAACAAAGTAGGCCTATCTTTTCACTTACTGTACTACTCCATTCTTTCCAATATACATTGGACATATTATAACTGTCTTTCAAGTTTCAATATAAAATAAAAAATAATAATCTTTTAAAGTCCACTCCAAATTTTATTAAGTTAAACCAAAAATGGAAATTCTTTTTGCCCAATTGATCTTGAGATCGACGTTGCTCTATCCCTTATTGTTGAACGCCAAACAAGGTTGCAGCAACTCCCGTCTTTTAACGTCTTTTATAAATACCAGTTTGAGGCACATACATGGTAGTTGAATCGTTTTAACTTAATGTGAATTCAGGCTTTAGGTTACTTTATTGTATGAAGCAAAAGCTATTATCAGAAAATTGATGTACATGCACATTGTACATGTGCAATGGCAGTAAGACATTTTCAATATGACTTCAATTCATACAAGTTTACTTGATTGATAGCAACAAGTTATTATATTCACCTGTATCATTTTACTTCAATTGTCAGAAAGCATATTGCATACATTAGTTGTTGCAAGTTGCAAGGTATGAAAAACATTATGGCTTGCCCTATTAACTAACACCACATAATATATCCAATTTGCTTCTGACTGTTGAAAGACAATTTTTGGTAACAGGTGAATGAAATATCCTGGCACCTCACAAAGACGTGTGCATTAATTTTGATTACATTACGAAAATGGCAAATTAACTTGTGCAACATGTAGTATTAAAATCTGCAGTGATGTACACGTACTGTACAGTCATGTGGTGCTGCATGTATGCATGATGTATTCTCATCCTGTTGATTACAAAATAAATGAAAGTGTGACTGTGAGGAACAAAAAGGGTTGCAGAACTTTCACCCTATAGATAATGTACTGTAGATGCCTCTGACAATGCTTAGTATATACATGTATATAGTCAAATGAATATAAAACCAGAAGGGAGAATCATGATGAGCCTACCAAATTGCTGATTTGGAACATGCTTTTTTAAGTACCATGTTTGTAAAATCGTTTACTCTATTTTGAAATTTATTTCAAACTTTCAAAGTATTAATTTGAATTACAGTTAACTCTGCATAAGGAGAATCTGTTAGGACCACCAACAAATAGTTTGACTTATGCCAGAAAGAAAGAAAAAAAAGAATTTGACTTGGGGAAAATACAACTTCTGTGACCTTGATTTATGCAGAGTTAAATGTATTTCTTTGGTTATTTATTTCTATATATTTATGATTTGTTATTGTTATGGGTTTATTAATTACAATTTTCTTCTCTTTTTTTGGGGGGGAAGGGGGAGGGGGAGTTAGGGGGCAGGAATCATGCTCTCTCTGCTTCTACATGTATTTCTCTGTATGTTAAATCTTTTTATCACAGACTCTCCATAGCTTTAACAAATTTACACTCCATTCACTTTGGCTTAACATTTTTCATGATGTTTGTGGAAAAGAATGCACATTTTTTGTTGTCCCAAAGCCTACATTTGCATACATTTGCATACATGTACATGTGGATATAAAAGCAGCACAAATTGGCCAACCATGCATTATACATGGATGTTTTCAGTGATCATACTGGGAAATCATTGTGTCTACATGGTATGTAGGCCCATCAAATTTCTTTCCCTAACTGGTTTGTCCTATTAACATGTTGACTTCTGAATTCTCTACTTCCCATAGGCTTAATACAGGGAACCACCGTTCCCCGCAGACAAGGGGTTCAGTTTTAAAGTGGTACATTGTATAGGGTTTAAACTGCCCTTCCAGTTTTTTGTTCCTTTCACATAGCAATCAACCAACTTCCTTTGATTACTTTCCTTTAGTATGATTATTGTTGTTCATTCAATTGCTACATTAAACTTAACTTCCTTCCGAACTGCCTCACCCATGACACCCATTCACACCTCTTTCAGTAACTTCCTAAACTAGTAGACCAGAGCATTTCTTGTAAAAAATGATATCTTATTACTAGTTTTATTCTTTGAAAAACTAAGGAAAACTCTGTACTCTTCCGATGAGCTTACTTTTAAAATAGTACTATCACACTACACTGACGCCCATAAAGTTGGAGTAATTTTGTTAACCTATTTTCATGAAATGATTGTGACAATATGATTTATTCTCGTCTTGCCCTACACTGTATATCAGCGTTGCAGAGAGTCAACACTCTTCTGGCTCTCGGCTGATAATGTAAGGTCTGCGTCCTGTAGGATGTTTGTTACTGACGAGCTACAGTACTAGAAGTCTATGATGTATCCCTAAAGGCTCGTTCAGATATGTTGCGGTAAACCATGATGTTTCTTTTAAAAACATGTAAACTAATGGCAAATGTGAGCAACATCTTACGCGCATATTCACTGAGCTCTGTGTTATGAGATGCAGAAAATGAAAAGCTTACTACAATTTAAAACATCATTAGAAAATCCGCTGCAGTCTATCACCTCGTCTCTGAACAAAGTTGAAAGGAACATTAAGGGCAATTGAAATCAGCATCATGGTCAGATTCCTTTTGACCACATGAATCAGGCCCACGATACATTACACAGCCAGTTAGTGCCTCAAATGATGACGGATACTTATTGGTATTTGTGTAGAGCACTGGGGATTGATGACAGCAAGTCCTGTGACTGAAGGAATAATATAAACAGATGTGAAAATTAAGTTGTAGGCGGCATGCCTGGACATTAGATCCCGATTCTGATCTGTCCCATAGCAGTTTGGTGTGTCTCCTTTTATAGTGACATTTTATTTGTATCCTTTGACCAAAAATGCTCTGAATGACAATTTTATATGAGTGTTTACAATGTAAATTTCACAGATAGGATATGTGCATACATTTGTATGTGACATATTCATAATTCCTGCAAAGTTCTACATAATTTGATGTTGGCTGCAAAAGGGATATACTACCTTTAATAGAAACTTCAAAACAGCTGTACATGTACATGTATATAGTCTAGAGTAAGTTTTTGGATAATCTGAATTGCAGCCATTTCAAAAGGAAGAATGCAGAAAACATCTCTCTAGTTAAATTTTCAGGACGGTTGAGCGAATTGTATTGTATGAAAGTTCTAGTTGAGATTTTTTTAGATTTATCTATTTCTCATTGTAATACATTTACCATATGGAGAAGTTATTACTGGCATACAACTGTATACTGTATACTAGGCTTATAACCCAGAAACCAAATAGTGACTGTAAAGTGCAGGTACTTTAATACGATGGACATAGGATTGGGGGGGGGGGGGGTGTCTGGACACTCAACAAGATTAAAGCCTAATTCTCTTTTGCCTTTGGATTTAACAAAAATATTCATTAAATAGCACTAACCATGTTGAATATCTGTCCTTCATAATATACATGTACTATTTCAACATAAATCTTAAAAAATTTATGAAAGATTGCTTGCAAATTACTGCTGCAAATAAATGTTTGAAATCGCATTGTCCAGATATGTGGGTGTAGTCAAATGTGATTACCGGGTACTGTGTAATCTAAACTAACTAGTGATCGCACAAATCAAGGAAATCCTTGTACATTGTACTGTTTGTACTGTACTTAATTGTGGCTACTGATCTATTTTTTAAACTAAGCTAGTAGGCTCACCCAATAGCTAAATGGATGCCAAATGTCAGTACTGTGTAATCTAGATTGATTAATGATGTCACAAATCAAGGAAATCCTTATAAATTGTACTTGTGGCTACCGACATGTACCATGACCTTAATTCTTGTAGGCTAGCTTCCTTCCTTGTGTGTGTGTGTGTGTGTGTGTGTTGACCAAGATAGAGAGGGGCAAAGACGGGAGAAAAAAGAAGACAAAATTAAGATGTGTACTAGGAAATTGAACACAAATGTCACCAGCCTATACGTGTATGTCGTACAACCATCAAAATGTCCTAGGTGTTAAAATCTTAATTAATGAGAATTTCAGTTTGCCCAAACCACCGCAATGCCCTTGGTGTTAAAATATTTATTAATGAGAGAAACCCCTATCATTTTTGTGTGTAATTTATTCTAAGTGCAATACGTAAACAGTGTTTCTGGAAGTACACTAACTGCAAGGAAAATATACTTTTTAGAAAACATCACTTATTGTGCTAGCTACTTTAAAGATTTTCTTTTAATGTTAAAGATAAACTTGAGTTCTGGTAAATAAAGAAAAATATATTCTAAAAGAATGGGAGTTGTGGTTTTCATAATGATGCCCAGTATTAGTTTTTGTGCTTTTGTTTTTATTTCACGGTTTCAAACAATCCAGAATAAATCATAGCAATTAATTTTCTCTCAAAATACGCTTCCTATACCAGAGCTCAATATTAGCTTTTAAAAACACATTAAACTTGTGGATAGAAATCTCCATTTATTCATGATTGCAAAAATGCAATTACATGTACATGTAGTTAAATAAACATGCTCGCCATCACTGTAAGTTATAGATGCTGTTTGATTTAGCAAAGGTATAATGTCAAATGTTGCATAAACACTGGGTCCTAATTAACAGGAGTTACAGACTCGGGCCTGCCTACAATAAATACCGTAACTAGCATTTGATTGAATCGAGCTACGTGCAGTGTGTTAATACAATCTATGCATGGGCAGAGAAAGCTACAATTAAACAACCCATTGATGACGGTTATGTAATCATCAGTTTGACACCTACATGTTAATGCATTCTATTATAGCTAGGCCAAAGTACTTTTTTTTAATGGGAGAAACAAGGGCTATTTTTAAAGCACCTCCATTTGTAGTTTTGGATTGGTGAATAATGTAATGCACATACTGGTACCTTTTCATGTTTAAAAGGTATGTCAATATCTACATTTTATAATGATATTACTCCAAACTGGTGTATTGTATAAAGTTTAAAAAAAATCTTCTTAAATGTTTGTTTCACTGAGGTATTTGAAAAATTAGTCATGCAAATAATACCTACCTAGGCCAGTTCTGGTCATGCAATTGCATTGTGAAAGAAACGTTGTGGAATCAGAAAATGTTGATCATCTAGCATATAAGTATTGGTGTGTACTGCAAGGTTCTCATCAAAATGAAAAAAAAATTGGCCCAATTTTGGTAAAGTTACAAGCACTGTACACAGAAAGATGTATATGGGACTACACGATATGTATCCAGTCCGGATAGATATAATAATTTACCAATATATCAATTATGAGGCGGTTTCCCAACAAAATTTGTATCACGTATTTAGTCAAAACATATTCTTTCACATGATTGGTAATTAGAGCTTCCATTTCATTTTTTGAGAGGGGGACGTTTCCAAAACTAGTCTATACCTTTAACGAAGATTTTGCATTAAATTTAAACATTACAAAATGGCCTTGTGTGATTGGCTAATGTTGGAGCTCCTTGTAAACATGCAGGGTCAGTGGCATGGGCTTTATTGTGAATGAGGGAACGTTGATTGCTGATCGACAGCTGCACACCATCAATATCATTTACATTTAATCATTGAGGTATTGATTGGGAATAACTGTACATGTACATGTGTGGAGTAAACTGCTGTAGATTAATCATAACCTATTGTAGGACTTCATGCTGTGGCGCTCTTGTGTTTGCAAAATCTTTTTTGCCGCATAATCATATGAATATATCTATTTTTTGGGGGGAGGGGGTGGCTCAAGAATCCCTACAAATTATTTCAAGCTCTTCAAAAAAATTCAAGACCACCAAATCTTGTTTTCTTTTCTTACATCTCGGCCCCCGCCCCCAAAAAAAAAAAAATAAATAAATAAATAAATGAAAAATCTTCCAGCCCCAGCCCTCTTAAAGTTTTCTCGATTTTTTAATCAATATACATGTAAGTGAGGCACATGTAGAAAATTCTTCTTCTAAAGCATTCCGGGTTGAATGACCTATTCACAACCCCCTCCCTTTTTAATAGGAAATGTATGCATAGTGCCACTGAAAATATTTACTTTCATAATACATCTTACTTTCATCATACAGAAGCTGCATATACTTGTACAGTATGTGTAGGAGGGGGCACTTTTTGAATTATAGTCCAAGACTCCAAGCTACATGTATTTTTAATTCACAACGTGGCAAAATAGAAATATCAACAAATGAGACCACACTACTTGTACTAACATTCTTTCATAATCAGGAAAAAAATGTTAAAAGCCATAGAAATGATTGGAGTAATTCATGTTTCTCAATTATTTTTCAGCTTTCACTGGTTTTGAAACGGCGAACAAGTATGAGATCAAAAATACGGTCGGACAGCAAGTCTACTTTGCTGCAGAAGGTAGGTTATAAATGTGATTTGCTACATACCGGTAATGATCATCACCTGGGGGGTGTTTCACAGAAATCCTAAGTTGGACTTAACAATTATGGAAAGCCGTTAGCATCTATGAAAATATTTTGTAAAAGATATTTTTTAAAGGCAAAAAATGTTGATTCAAATCATTCTTATTCTCTATTATCGAGGAGATTTCATGATCTTGATGTGGAATTTATGAAAAGTCTAAAATACTTGAATTCTCGCTTTTGAATATATTCGTTTTTAAGGCTACAACAGGCTCTCCATAATTTTTAAGTCCAACTTAGAGTTAAGTTTGACTTAGGATCTTTGTGAAACATTCCCCTGGTCTGCATTCATTTGAATGATTTTTAAATCGGTGGAAAGAATACTATTCGTTTCATATGATAGTATGATCA
>JARBES010000116.1:22390735-22401016 GCA_030265145.1 Strongylocentrotus pallidus
AGTGAAGGGATGTTCCTTTGTCTACCTGAGGAACTGTATATTTTGTCCGCTTTCTTTGTTCGTCATATTCATAGTGTGACTGCCTTCTCGTGTGCAGAAAGTCCTTTACAGTTAGAAATCGTTTGTAATGGACATGCATGTCATCTGATCTTTCAGTAGTATTAAATGTCTTTTTGTCAATCATCTATCATTAAAATCACTGAATATGATACGCACATGTTCATAGGAGTCTAGAGTAAAAAGAATTTTCCCCTGGATGTATGTTTAGATTTTTTTCTCCCGATAGCTTGTACTGTCAAATCCTTTTGTGAAAATAATTTCATTGTAAAATGTTGGACATCTGTTGGAAAGTGGAAAGGTCTGTTTACATGTATTTCTGGATGTTTGTTATGATATCTCAAATTGTTAAAGGGTACAAGTAAAAGACTAGTGAGCTTGTTTTGTGTGAAGAGTTAAATTAAAATGTGCAATATATGAAATGATGACTGTACATGAATTCTTCCCCTCGACCCCTGTTAAACTTTGATGCAGTGTATTCCTTTAAAACATCAACAAAAATGAAAATAAAACCCCTCAATCTTACAGCAAGCCAGAAGTACTCAATTAAGCTGATATCTCTCTCGAGCTCAAATCCCATTCTACTTTACTTTAAAACTGGTTTCAGTAAACAAATTCTCCTGAAATGCTTCTTACGAAATGTCTTGACAAATGAAGTACATGTATATATTCCTGCGTGTACTTGCTTCATAGTGGTTATAAAAGATATTGTGATTCAGCAGTTTAAAAATAAACACTTTTGATTCAGTGCTACCTGTATCACAAAATGTTACGCAATGTTCAGCCATACATGAAAACTTGACTTGTTTCCAATTTATTTTATTCTCTGTATGATGTGGATTAAGCGTGCATGTACAGAATGGTGGTATTTTGATTGTGTGTGGAGTGAAAATGTAAAATAAATACTGATTCCAATATCAAAGATTTTGTAACAAAAATGATATACTATGTGAGACGACAAATTGAACATGTTTAATTTGGTCTGTTATTAAAATGGTGCATAATACATTAAACAAATTATGATATCCTGTATTAGTGGATTTTGTTAAAAATCTGAACCTAGTTAGACATAAATATGGTATTGCAACGAAGAACTATTTCTCTCCTTACATGTATTTCTTACACATTTTTTACCCCTATTTTATTTCAATTTTTATTCAGTATCTTATGAAGGGGTTGTAAAATGCTTTAACACTGGTACTCTTTATTTAATATGAATACATGTATTTATTTATTATACTTTATTCACAATTACTTGGAACTTAATTTTTAATGATCATTGGATTATTATCAGGGTACTGTATTTAGATTATTTGGATTGTGTTGGTGATGAGTAACATATATGTTGTGGATACTTTAAATATACTCCCAAATGTAGGTTATTCTTGGAAGCTGGGGGGTGTTTCACAAAAATCTTAAGTTGAACTGAAATGTATCTCCAAGTTGGACTTAACAATTATGGAATGCCGCTAGCATCTATGAAAATATTTTGTTTCAGTTATTTTAAAGGGTATAAAATGTTGATTCAAATCATTCATATTTTCTATTATCAAGGAGAATTCATGTTCTTGATGTGGGATTTATACAAAGTCTAGAATACTTGAATTTTCGCTTTTGATTACATTTTATTTTAAGGCTACAAATGGGTCTCCATAATGTTTAAGTCCAACTTAGAGTTAAGTTTCACTTAGAATCATTGTGAAACACCCCCTCTGATCAAAATGTAACTTTCATCCATGGAACCTTCTCACTCTCATTGTTGTAGTAAATAGACACATCATTGATATAAGAAGACTGTCAATTTTTGCTAGTATTATGCACCCAATAAACTGCATTTTCAACAGTTACTTTCTCTTGCATCATCTCTTGTTCTCTTTTTTCTTTATTTATGATACAAACTGATAAATAGACATTGATATGATTTGTGTCATTGTGTTAAACAATATTTAATACATCAAAATATTCCACTTATCACAGTACATGTATCAATATGTATCAGCAATATGACAAATGTTATGTAGCATCCACTTCTCTCTCGCAGCTAGTCGTCCAATTTCTTTTTTAATGACTCATCACCAAAATTACAAAGAAATGTCTCCATTGAATCGCACGATTCAATATTGACATCAAGAATCGTGAGAATTCTTTTTTAAACTACAGCTACTAAATTTTAGTCACCCAAAATTGATTGAAACAAGGTTATCCATTGAAAAAGAGACTTAGAGTGGAATTTGTGTAATAACCTGATACTAGTTCATTAGAAAAATATCAAAAACATGCATAGAAAGATACAAGTGGGACTACAATCTACATGTACTACCCCACTGCGACAGATATGCTTTAATATAGTCGGTATACACATATATTTATGAATATTGTTTTGGGGATTTTGTCTTGATAAATATATGAAGAGTGACATTGCACCAGTACTTTAAAAACATACAAAATAGCATCAACATGTACATTTACATATATATCATTTTCAACAACATATTTGTGCATAGATGTACAGTTTAGCTTGCGCATTGAATGAAACTTAAATGGCCGCAGATTAAAAGGAAGCCTGGTACCCCATAGATTTTACAGTGTCTCATTTTAGTGATGCTTCTACATTATCTTTTGATACACAATGCTAGGAATTTGGCATTAATCATGAGAAATAAAAACACAGCAAATTTTGAGTTAATTCCCAATGCATTTTTTGTGCCGTTCTCGAATAACAGCGATTGAAAGTAATCATCATGTAAGTCTCTAATTGGTAACATGGTGTACAATATGAAATCAATATTTCCATGTACAAATTGGCTTTTTTTTTTCCCTGTTGAATTTTGGCTTTTTTTTTCCCGGTTGAATTTTGTATTTTTCTTTCATTATATGTTATTTTAATTTAAAAAAGGTCTCCTCTTACAAAAGTACTTTCATTACTCTACTTTAAATAGCAGTAATATGACCAAAAGAAAGGAAACATTATGTTGAGTTAGAGTTCACAGGGGTTCAATGTATAATGGAATGGAAAATTGGAAATCAATTACAATCACAATTACAAAAAATAAAAAATGACAAAGAACATACTCGCATCAACAATATAATATAACTTAATTTAGCACGATAATGTACACCAATATTTTACAAAATATCTATATGGGTGAATATATACAGATATAAATGACTTTGTAAGTTTGTATAAAAGAAACATTGCACATTTAATATATCTCTAACATCTCATATGACTTGGTGGTTGTAGGAAACATGCTCCTGCCACAAAATCAAATTTTGCGTTTTCCTTACGGTTTTCATAACACGACATCTATTGGGGAAAACGAGTATGGTAACACCGGTCACTCAAGGAATTTTACTTTTTTGAGGCACTTCATGATCATTTTGAAGCGCAGTTTTTTAGGGCTTCAATATTACACCATATCAAAGACACTGATAACACATAGGGCCATGCATCTCAGATTAACATTGTTAAACGATGCCTTTAATACTACATCTAGCCCCAACGCTAACCTGAAACCCACTTGCAATACCAACCCCAATCCTAAATCTTTGATGAAATCAAGCCTGAAGCAATTATCGCTAGAGTAAACATCGGAACATCAAAGTAGTCTATCATAATAGCAACTGATGGAACGACATACACTTAAATTGGCATGCCAAATCAGTGGATGATAATTTTGGCTTCTACAGTGTTGAGCATCAACTTCAGGTCTAGTGTGCTTCTGAACGTTGGCTGTCATGTTCTGTGATGGGCGCAACTGAACGCAATGCAGTCAAGCGAGCCCCGACGCCTCTCAAACATCCATCCTCTTCAATGTTCTAGACTCTTCATGGTTTAACAATAGTTGGTTGGCAGGTTTGTGAACTGTTTTATACCTGAGAAGTTCAATAAATCAAGTACAGCCAGAAAAAGGCACATAGCTTGAAATCCAATCCATAAAACTGACAGTACACCAAACCTTGCCTCTTTAGTCAAGTAATACCGGTTGCAATCAAGCATTCCACACCCATCTTGGGCACTATGGCAGAAGATCTTATCCAAGGGACTGGCTGTAGAGGAATACGATGAAGCAAGGTTGAATTTTTCTGCTTGCAACCAGGCATTCGCACCACTACTGGGGCCCTATGGCTTACAATCCTTTCTGAGGGACTGGTGGTAGAGAAGCACATGATCAGTTCAGGCTTAAACTACTGGTCAAAGTAGTTTGGTGGAGACCATAGCTTGAGAGTCCATTCTTAGTTCTTCCATGGCACGATGATTCCAGACCCTTAGACCTTATTGGCTCGCTTAATCACGTTGCACCACATCTGTAGCGGTACTTGGAAGTATGGTCGGTTCACCCTGTAAATATAACAATTGAAAGTACATATTCAAAACCTTTCAGTACTGGATTTTTTTTAGGCACAATTGTTCTGATCACATGTTGTTTCTCCAAGTTATTAACAATAATATTATTGTTTTATTTCTAATTTTCTACATTGTTTAAATACAATGTACTGTTTTTTAAGACAGTATACATGGGCAAGAATGTTGTCAAAAATATTGAAAAGTTGAAAAAATGGCAAAATTTTGATTGAAACAAAAATGTTTTTGTATCTCCCAATGTGTTGCTAATTTGAGGATTTTAAATTTTATTTGTCTGTTGAAAATTCCTGGCATCAAACATAATATAATCATGAAGAAAAAAAATTGTTCGCAGTGTGTGCAGATTTTATACCTTCCTACTCAGGGATCTGGTATGTTATTTAGAGCTCTGAATCAAAAGTGATTTAATAACCAAACCACACGCATAAGTAAGGGCCACATTGTTAGAATTATCAAAAGTCAAAGAGCGTCTCTCATGAAGTCCTGACCAACCCCATGTTGCATTGATGAATATTTCCACCAACTAAACCTCCTGAAAGCTACCAACTTCACCCCTACTGAACAACTGGGTTTACAAATAGTGATCACAAAATCAATTTAAAAGCATGTTACAATTTTGATTTAATTCATTAATGAATTGAATAATAAATATCTATGAAAAAAAAGTTTCAGTTTGAAGAAATCTGATCTGGCTATTCTTGGTCTAAATAAAACCCCACTAGAATTGAGGATCTGCAAACTGCACACAAAGGGATCTGTTTAGGGTATTACTTACGTTGGTTTTTCGATACCCAAGTCCAGGTCTTCCAGATTGACCATGACGCCTTCCTGTGTCATGCCAGACTTCTCCTCGCACTCGACAGGAACCTTCTCGATCTGGTCCAACTCAAACTTCAGATTACCTGATATTTAAAAGAAATTATCACAAAATAATCAGAGCTGTACTTTTTCTTACATACACGATTCAAAACACTTATAGGAATTCAAGGTTGATTGAATTATAGAAGGTAGACATCTCAATACAAACACTTATTTTTGGTTCTTAGTACATTAAAAGTTATATTAAGAAACTGGGTGAGAAAGAGAATTTGGTCGTAGCATTCCAAACTGGTCTTTTTGAAAAGTGAGATGTTATTGTTTAAGTAGCCCAAGCATGTCGAGCAATGCATGCAGCACTTTCTAATAGCAAGGAAAAGGTGCTCAATCAATTACCATTTGGATTAGATTCCTAAATATAAAATAGAAATTACAGTCAAAACTGTCTTAGTGGCCACCTCTCTAGAAAGGACAACTGTATAGAGTGGCCATATATTTTGTCTTTTACAAGAAAAAAAATTGTGTTTTAGGACCTGTCTTGAAAGTCCACATGTTTATAGTGGCCATGTATTTTATCTCCCTTGAGAAAGAAATTTTTATTCTAGGACCTGTCTTGAAATGCCACCTGCTTATAGTGACCCTGTATTTTATCTCCCTTGAGACAAAACTGTGTGTTTCAGGATCTGTGTAGAAAGACCGCCTGTTTATAGTGGCCATGTATTTTGTCTCCCTTGAGAAAGAAATTTCTATTCTAGGACCTGTGTAGAAAGACCACTTGTCTACAGTGGCCTCTTTTTCTGTTTCCCTTGTGTGGCCTTAATAGACATAGACATAGGAATAACTGGATGGCCCTTTCTTTACACTGTTCTTACCTTTGCTTGTGAGCTTTGGTGATATTCATTATTTATATTTCTGTGTACTACATTTTTATTCTGTTCAGGACCATGATGTAAAACAGATTTTGTATCTATCTGATTCTTGTTATCCTGAAGAAATATATTTTAATAAATAAATAAAAATAAAATTTACCTTCTAGGATATCTCCCAGCTTGCTGGCTGTCTTATAGCACATGTCGCTGGGCCAGAAGGCTGGGATGGAGGGATAAAGACGGCAGGTATCCTGGGCCGTATGAAGACCAAGTCTATGAAGCAGTGCCATGAAGTGGGTGTCCTTGTGGGCGTTCTCAGAACTCTCTGTGAAGGGGATGATCGGTACTGACTTTCCATCGGCTGTTTAGGGATGAAACATGAATAAGATAAGATAGTATTTATTGATATAATAACAAGATACAACCCATTACAATACTTGCTAACTTCACAACATTACTGTACACAAATTATGTTTCACTTTCTTCAGAGCTTAACCTTCTAGTCCAGTTTTCAAAAGCTAACTTTTGACAAATGCAATGCTAAAATGTTTTCTAACACTTTAATACGTCATTTTTTCTAATACTTTAAAACGTTTCCAATGTTATCTGATGAAAATTAGTGGTTTAATAG
The DNA here is from genome assembly GCA_030265145.1 of Strongylocentrotus pallidus. NCBI lineage: Eukaryota > Metazoa > Echinodermata > Echinoidea > Camarodonta > Strongylocentrotidae > Strongylocentrotus > Strongylocentrotus pallidus. Next base: position 22,397,475 of record JARBES010000116.1, read on the forward strand.
CAAACTATGAAACTTACTATGTGAAATGGCTTTATCTACGCTTAGTCAAAAAGTATACTTCTTTTAAAAAGAGTTAATTACAATGTATGCACGCAGGAGTGGGTGCTGACAGATGATTTGAATACTTACAGACACAGTGCCATATGTGTGGCTCTCCTACATGGACCTTCGGGCAATCTGAGGAAAATACAAAAAATAGAAATATCATAATACAGTGCAACCCTGTTAAAACTTATTCCTTAAAGAGAAGGTTGAGTTCATGGACGAGGTAAACAATTTCTTGTGAGCGTTATCATTGTTATTATGCAAGCGTGAAAAACATCAGATGTTCCATGAAAAGCATGGCTCTTCAAATGCCTTAATATTCTAAATATGGCATGTAACAGCGTAAAAATCGGGACAGATTTTTATGCCACATGTTCGTGTAGTCCCATATACATATTTCTATGTACAGTGCTTGTAACTTTACCAAGAATGGGCCAAATTCTTATCATTTTGATGACTCCAGAACCTTGCAGTACACACCAATAAGTATATGATCAACCTTTTCTGATCGATTCTGATCGATTCCACACCGTTTCTTTCACAATGCAATTGCATGACCAGAACTCAACTTTATCTTTAAAGCCAAACACTTTAACTTCACTAAACAACAACATTATGCCCTTGAGCAAGGCATTTCATCAACATTGCTCCTCTTCACCCAGGTGCTAAATGGGCACCTGAAAGGATGTTGAAGTCAATATGATTGGATCAGCATGTTCGCGCCTGTATAAAAGCGTCTAGCTTGAATGCTCCCCAGGGAGTGGAGAGTGTGCATTGTAACGTTCTGAATAGCATTTGAATCCAGTGACTGGGGTAATAATTATACAGTAAGTGCTTTGGATTTCCCTTCAAGTATGAGTTAACACCCTTGTGGTCCAAAACAGATGACAAGGAAGGTTGCCCTGGCAACTGGGCAAGAGAGTTTGTATCATAATGGTGTACATATTCAAATAATTTAGTGATAAATATGTTTGCTAATACTTACTCAGTTTGAAGTAACAGATTTCGAGAAGTACATTTTGCAGTTCAGTAATCTCTTCTCCGAATCCTGAAAAAGAAAATAGAAATATTGTAGAATAGTTAATATAAGACATAATTTAAGGATAAATTATAGCTCAAGTCTGCCAAAATACAAAGCAATATTTTGAAGAATTTATAACAAATCGTTTTCTAGTCTGCACATCATGAAATTGTGATATCATATTCCATAAACATATATATTTCTTTTCGAACATCTGTCTACGTTTTTTAGTGGCCAGAATATTGAATCTATCATATACATGTACAAAGAGGAATAATACATTTGCAGATGATTGTTTTGCTTGAGATGCTTGTATTAGTTGTTTTTTTCTGTTTGAGATACATGTCCATCTTCTACATTCAATAGTTTATACATTAAAAAAAAGAAACTTAAATAGTATCGTTGTAGACCACTGGATTGAGAGAGAGATAGAGAGAGATATTTGATGGCTCTTTTTACCTTTGAGTCTAAGTGCTGCCAGGCATTCTTCAACACTGAGATCTTCGATTGGTTTTGCTGATTTTGAGGATGTGTTTGAGGTCTTGAGTTCTTCTTCTTCGACGTCACTCTCATCCCTTGGCACATACAGGCCTTTAGCAGTGCTTGACATCTTCATCATCTATTGGAAGAAAAATAGGTATATGCAAACATATTGGATGTTATCATCGATTGATAAATATTATCATCAATATTATGACTGCCACATCAAATGAAATAGCATTACACATGTAAAGGAGAACAACCAATCCATCAGTGTATAATCTACAAATAAAACCTATTTAAATGACTATGTATTGTCAACTTAGGTTTTTGACCAATAACCATTACCCTATTATCTAATTAATGACATACATCACATAACTAATCTTTAATCTTTCTGATGATTTAAGACATTCTCTGTAATCATAACATATAAATAAGGTTCAATTCTCTTGTAAAATTGAGGCTGAGGACTGAGTATGAAACTCTGAAACATATCATGTTCATACAAGTGCTGTGTGTTATTAATTCATATTTTGAAACTGTAAGCATGTTGCTGTTTAGAAATATAGCAATTGAACTTCTTTCAATTTCAAAATGCTAAAGGTCCTCTTCAACTACCCTTAAAAGTTATGGAAAAAAAAAGCAGTTTCTTACCTTGTTTTTGCTTATTACATCAGTGACGTGCTTCCTGTTAATAAAAGATAATAGTAGTAATATATATAAGTTACATATATATATATATATAGCAGATAATAATATTCATAATCACACTACAGATAATACTAATATACAGAGCTCTTACTCCAATAGATACAATGCACTGCAAGTGTCATCAATTGGTCAGCATTGGAGTTTAATACAAGACACTTGATAATTCAAGCAGTGAAAGATTGCAAAGCATTTAAGAATAGTGATGTATCTCTTTGAATTGTTCTGATGATGATAATGACGTCTTTAAGATTAGGATAAAGCTTATTACATAAGCAATTCTAAATAATTTGCTATCATGAAAGAAAGAGAGATATTAAACAATTTTTTTTTAAACTAGCAAGACAAATGTTTGCATACCTCTTGGCAGGGCGTACTCTATCAGTCATGGTAACCGTCTCCAGACACTTCTCCTTGTTAGCACTGCCCAGTACACAGAACTCATGTATGATGTAGTCGATCAGTTCATGGGATTGCTGTGGATACCACACATAGATATTCACGTTAGCACATCAAATCAAATCCAATAATATTTCTCGGGTTATGTATCAGAAACATTGTTAAAATCCAACAGTTTCATCATCAAATTAATCAACAATGCAATTTACTTTGTATGATGAGGGAAAAATTATTACCTTAAGTCTACCTATTTATCATCCATACTTCATAAAAACATCTGTACTAAAAGTCTAAATCCTACACAGTTTATGTTTCATCATCCATACCTCATAAAACATCTGTACTCAAAGTCTAAATCCTACACATGTTTTATATTTCATCACCCATACCTCATAAAACATCTGTACTCAAAGTCTAAATGCCACATCGTCTAATCCTACAAGTAAAGCCTGTAATGGTGTCCTAAGATACTATCAATCACTCACCGTCTTGAGAAACGACCCACTCAGGCACCTCATTACCCATGTAAATCAGCTCATTTCCCTTCAGGCGACAAAGCCCTACATTTTATGGCTTCTGCCTGCCATCTCTTAGCTTAATCCTTTCATATCTTTCATGTAGCTACACTATTGTCCCACTCAAACCATAAATGATCGAAAGCCTGTTCTGTCTTGGTCATGCTTAATCCTTAAAGGCAGATAAATGTGCATGTAGAGCATGCAGAGGATAAAAGGATGACGTATCCTTTAAAGAACTTGATGAAATGTTACAGTAGGCATCGGGGGAAAAACAAAGTGATTTTTTTTCCTTCTCTCTCTCTCCCTCTTTCCTTCCCTCCCAGCTCTCTCTCTCTCTCTCTTCCCTACAGCTACGTCTAGGAAATTCT
>JARBES010000116.1:23013329-23029362 GCA_030265145.1 Strongylocentrotus pallidus
TGCAATACCGATCTGATAAAGAATAAAACTCGAGCACTATTTTGCAGGCCTTGCTTTCAAAGTAGCCGTAAGCAAGAGTCTATGATTTCACATACATTGTAGACCTGTTTAATAATGTAATGCATGCTCCTTGGACGAAAGTTTCTCTTGATAATTCAGGAAATGTCTGAGGCTTGCCAGTCATAGCAACAGTCAATGCAATCGCAGTGGATTCCACCTATAGAGATGCCATCATATATAGCATGTAGATTGTTAGTCACAGGGGGTTCTTGAGAGAAACAAGATATATTATTTAATTGATTTTAAATTTTAAATTATTATTATTATTGTTATTATTATTGTTATTATTATTGTTATTATTATTGTTACTATTATTGTTATTATTGTTATTGTTATTATTATTATCATCATCATTTTAATTATCGATATCATATTATTATCATATTGAAATCCATTAGTAAACACATCTATTGATGTGCCTCTCTTTTTACATTAAAATAATTAACCACAAAAAGCCAAAACAAAAACTAAAGAAGTAAATAGTAATAGATTTAAAAAAAAGATAATACTCCACTTGCCTGAGAGAAAGCCCTCTACAATATTCTTTGTGTCAAACATATAACATTTTACAATTACCCAACGCATTTACACTGCACAGTACATTATTGCTGATTAAGATCAAGGGTCTATTCCTCCTTTCCTATAATAAAAGGTTGCTTCACAATCTCGCTGATTAATCTCTTGTTTTCAAAATGAACGATATCACAAAAGAGTGATGGTCCATCAGTTGATAAATGAGAAATACTGCCATTCATCTCTCTCTCTGTTTCTGAGTAAACAAATTGCTTTTAATTTAGTTTGACTGTGGAGGCATGCACTGCAATAATCGTGATTGATGACTATCTGGCAAAGAAAAAACATATATCTGTCTTTGAATTACGTACATAGACATGTATTCTCTGCATGCGCTCATTAACGAACTAACCTATTTATACTTTGCGATGTTGCTAAGTAACGCAGTGTTCTTGCTGGAAAAGCGCGATGCAATTGTACAGAAAAAAAGAGGCTGATTATCTAAAAGTAATATAACCTTTAAGGCTGAGCAAAAGTGATGCCTAGATTTTTGTCTCCCCATGTATTTTTTAATTTATTTTTTATTTGCCTGCCTTCCCTTTTAATTTATTTGATATATGAATTGATTGTTAGTCGTGATAAAGCTCTCCCTCTCATTTGTTATTCTTATAAATCTAACATTCATACATTTATGCAAGAAAACATAGAAAAATATTACCTCTGGAAACAGTTCAACAGCCTGCTATAGTGACCACCTGTATATAAAGACCACCTTTCTATAAATATGTTTCTCCTCAATAGTGTTTCTCATTGAAACAGGATGAGAAGCAACCTCATTGACAGTTACCTCTATAAATTAAGCCCACCTGCTTACATTAATAATATTCATGACATTATTTGCTTCCCTGTGTAATCTATATATACGGGTTTCACTGTAACATCAGTGTACAATATTTCCCTGAGTTAACTTCCCTCCATGCTACCAAACTATGTACATCCATAAAATTAATTGTATTTAGGCTGTTATTGCATAAAGGCCCATTCAATGCATCCCTAAACTGCAACGGTTTTTTTTCTTCATGATAAGTGTGCAATACGCTTCATATTTCTGAATCTTATAACAGAGAGCTCATTGAATGCAACCTTGTCGCCTATAGTTGCTATTCACCACAACAAATATTGCGGGTTTACCCAGCAAATCTGAAAGAGCCTTGAGAAAGACCTGTCTTTACACTGTATGTTTCTTCTCAAAGGTATTTCTCATTGAAACCTTTATGAAAGAAACCTGATCATAAATGACCACATTCCTTCCATTGTTCTTGTTTCCCTTGCATGGTCTAGTATATTCCCCTTGAGTTAATCCCCTTCTTCTTCTTCTTCTTCTTCTTCTTCTGATTAAGTCTGCCTCCTTCAAATTGACTGAAGATTCTTGCAAACTATGTGCATTTGTGTGTGAACCGCAATTTACGTCCATTCAAGTACTATTTACATTATAATACAGATTACATACAAATATTTACAAGCTCATGCAACATCAAACATTGTACATCCATGTATTCATTTAATTATATCTTTAATAGTTATGAACTTTCTTGTTTTTAAATAATCAATGAGTGTTTTTCTCTCACTTTTTCTCTTGCAGTACACAGCACTCAACTTCTTCCCTAAAAACCTGTTTGAGCAGTTCAGGAGAATTGCTAACTTCTACTTTCTCTGTGTGGCAGTATTACAGGTAAATTGTTTGTAAAAGAAGCAAGTTTGTATACATATACAGTTTGTATTTATTTATTTTTGTGCATTTATCTAATTAAAATGTGTGACGGTGCACCTCTATACCAACTAAAAGTTGTACTGTTTGATTTTCAGGAGTTTGATTATTGTGTACTAGTAATTAGTCAGCTTTGTCAATCTCGAGTTAACTTTCTGCATCTATGTATTTGGTGTACATTTATGTTCACATACTTCATGGCACCATTATGGTTAAAACTTTAAAACAATAGACATCTTGTGATTAGAATTAATAGATTTTCGTTCTCTTCCTTTTTTAACAGTACACACGTACAGGTACATGTCTGTAATTGATAACATGTGCATGGACAGTGTACTTGTGCTCATTTCAAAGCTTAGGAAAACCTCAGATTTACAAGCTAAGAAAGATAAAATGTAGAATTATCTGTGAAGTAATGCCTTCTTCTATACATGGACAGTGTACAAAGGTACTGTTCATGGCATGTGTTGTACGCCTCCCAGTGCATCACATATTTGCACATCCGCCCGCTGAAAGCTCCTTATACTGATCAAGTGGAGTTAATTATTAAACTGAAGTGTCGATATACACCCATAATTATGCATACAGTATGATGTCATTCAGGACATACGTTGGCTTTGTGTGATATGTAGGTGTGTCCACAAAGCAGAGTCTGTGATGGTTTTAAGAATATAATAATTATTATTTGGGCAATTCCTTACGCTATGCCTCTCTTCCATCTTTTTCATCCACAAATTAAATTGTTAAATGATATCACCATTTCCTATTGCTGGTGAGAGTGATATCAAAAGAACTTTTTTTATTCGTCATATCCAGATATTTTAATATTTGGATGAAATGAATGGATACAAGGCATGTTGCACAGAACATACTGCACAAAATTGTCCATTATTACAGGCTACTGGGATCCTGAACAATTATACATGTAGGTTTGTTAGCTACTTTAGGATGAGTTAACACATATTTTCTCAATGTATAGTATTCTTTTATAATAGTAAAATTTGGGTCAGGGTATTAAGTGGCAGCATTACAAATGACCCACACCTAAATTGTTAATACATCTACAGTGAGTAATCGTCTTAGGCTATTCAGAAACTGAAATCAGTTAATGCTCATATGAAGCAAAAGACTTTGAACTTTAGCCTACAATATTGTTGTGCCACCTTCCTGTAATTACAATGTGTGCTGGCCAACTTTTTCGTGTTTTGAACACAAAGCCCTGTTTAGTATGGAAGAGGCATAATGTGTAAAGCCAGGCATTTTGTTTTAAAGTGTACCAATCACCCAAAAATGTTTTGTTCTGTATGCTAGTAGTTCCATGCGGAAAGGCTATACGTATGTTCAAAATATGAACTTCAAATGTTTCTTTTGAAAAGGTATTTCAAGTTTAAACATGCTCTCAATCGACATAAAACAGGCTTGTGAGGAGAAGACTTGGGGCTCCTGTACGCGGTCGCATACAGTAGCTTTTCTGACAGCGAGTAAGTTTGCCAAAGGATAGTTGTGCTGTTGAAAGCAAAACCATAGACATTCATACAGGATGCAGGAAACAATAAAAGAGGCAATTGCTGAACTCCCAATTTCAAAACTAGATCCAACACGATAGGCTAACACTCGCCCTGGGTCTAAACTAAACCCAATTGCAACCCAAACCCTAACCCTAACTAAACTAAACCCAATTACAATCCTAACCTTAATCCTAAAACTTAACCTAAACCTACTTGCAACCATAACCCTAACCCTATTTCTTTGACAAACAAACCCAGTGCAGTATTCACTGGATCATGTGTTAGAACTTTTGTACTTTTATGTCAAGCATGAGCATTGGACTTCTTCGATACCTGATGAAAGACAGTTTAAAGAATGTTTTCTTTAAATCAGGGATGCCAGTTTTCAGGCAATAGCCTGAATTCAGGCCCTGGCGAGTTATTTTCAGACCATAATTTAGGCTTTTTTGTGTACAAAATAGCTCATTCTAGGTGATTTTCAGGCCCTCTGATCAATTCTAACTGGCATCCCTGCTTTTTATATTAGAATAGCTTTTGATCATGTTTTCTATATTTTCGCTTCAAAAGCTGGATCTATTTCAGTTGAAAATGACATAAAAAATAGTTTGCTAAAGGTCAGTAGTGCTATATACATGTACACTGTAGATAGTGAAACCATAAAGACAAACAGGATACAGGAAACAATAGAAGCGACGATGTAAACCAGTCCCCCCATCCTTGCATTGTTGGCTCATTAGTTTACCTGTACACTTAATACAGTGACCATGATGAAGGTCATAATCATATGATCTATTTCGAGCCAGAATGGCATTACTATAGCTCGGAGTATATGTGGTGTACATAGCCAATCTTTGTTCCTTTCTGAATTATTTCTATTTACTTGTGTCTGTGATCAAATATTCAGAACAAAGAATAATAGAGGAGAGATAGAGAAAGAGAGAAAGAGAGAAAGAGAAGGAGAAAAAAAAGGGGCAGGGAGAGAGAGAGAGAGAGAGAGAGAAAGAGAGAGAGAGAGCAAGATAAAGAGAAAGAGTGAGAGAAGAGAGCAAAAGAGAGGGAGAGAGATAGAGAACGAGAGAGAGAGAGAGAGAACGAGAGAGAGGGAGAGAGAGAGAGAGAGAGAGAGTGTGTTTACCCTACATGAACAATGTATTGAGTATGGAATTTTTTATTGCATCTCATGATGTTGGTAATAATGCATTTTAAAAGTCCTACAATGACATACAGTGTACTTGTTCATGAAGAGGCACTGAAAATATGTTTGGATGTATGCATGGATGGCTTCATCGCTGCAAAAAAAATAGATAGGTGTTCAACATCTGCAATGTTTCTACATTCCAACAACATAGGCAGGAAGTCTAGCTAGGGAGGGGGTTTATAATTCAGTTTAATACATTATAGATGGATGGCAGTGGGTATTAAGCTGCTGTCTGTCTGTCCTAATGTATGCCTGTGATCACTCTCTACACTTACCAATCAATAATAGACAGACATGTCATCTCATTGGTCAAATTAACTGACCTGCTGTAATTCTGAAATATTATAATGAACTCCAGTCTATAATCTTGCAGCGTTGGATCATTTATTGGCAATTTGTTGCTATTGTGTAAAATCTAGGGCGGACAAGGCCATTTCAGTGCGTGCTGTATAGGCCACATGGATACAGAAACTGACAGCTGGATATTTAACAAAAGATGTTTAGAATGGCAATTATTTGAAAAGTCTAAATTATAGGTATGACTAAATTTGATGCCTTGTTTGAAAATTGGTGTTTACACATTGTGTGTATCTTTACAGATGGTTCATTCATATTTCACTGATCAAATTTGAATTATATGATTTTAGTGACAACTGATTTGCGTTTACCTAACCTAAACTTACCTCTAACCCTAACCTAAAACTCAATTTGAACTTTAACTCTATCCTTATATCTTGATGAAATAAAGCCTGGAGCTATTAAATGTTGCAGCACCTGAAAACTGGGGGGTGTTTCACAAAGATCCTAAGTCGAACTTAACTCTAAGTTGGACTTAAAAGTTATGGAGAGCCATTTATAGCCTTAAAATAAAATAAATCCATAAGGGAAAAATCAAGTATTTTAGACTTTTTATAAATTCCTTATCCAGAACATGAAATCTCCTTCATAATAGAAAATATGAATGATTTGAATCAACATTTATTTACAAAATAATTTCAAATACGTTAACTGCTTTCCATAATTGTTAAGTCCAACTTAGAGATACATGTAAGTTCAACTTAGGATCTTTGATAAACACCACCAGGAATACAGTGTAAAATCTGACGAAAGCACTGTAGAGGCCTGGGGAGTGTTTCAAAAAGACTAAGATCGACTTTTAAGTTGGACTTAACTGTGGCAGGCCGTTCATGCCACTGTTTGCTATAACCATTATGATCTTTGGATAATTTTTTTTCCTTCAATCATGAATTATCAAAAAAAGTAAATTCTGTAGATTTGTGACCATGATTTGTACGTCCCTTAAAGCCCCACTGTACTACTTGTAGCTACTTGCTCCCTCTATATAGAAAACAATGCCTAATCAGTGCCTGTTGGTCCCCCATGATCCTCCTTTTCTTATGTTAATCGAGAGCTGAGTTGATGAGATAGCCACCTGTCAGTGACCTTGCTGGGTGGTCTAATCGCTCCTGTCCACACTAGTACAGACAGCCTTTAAGAGACCAATGCCTGTAAATGGTGAGAGCAGACAGTGGCATGAACCGCCTGCCATAGTTAAATCCAAGTCTTATGAAATTGTATGCATATTGTGAATTAATTCACATACCGTTATTGATCTTGTTTCTATCCTCTTCTTTCTTGTGTTTGTATCTATTACAGTTAGCCATTGATACGCCAGTGAGTCCTTGGACAAGCATCTTGCCTCTCATCTTCGTGGTTGGGGTTTCTATGATCAAGCAGGTAAAGAGTGTTGAAGAGCATTTAGAGAAAGAGTCTAGAGATGTTGGTAAAGGGGGGTGTTTCACAAAGATCCTAAGTTTAACTTATCTCTAAGTTGGACTTATCAATTATGGAAAGCTGTTAGCATCTTTGAAAATATTTTGTAAAAGTTATTTTTAAAAAGGCATAGAATGCTAATTCAAATCATTCATATTTTCTATTATTAAGGAGATTTCATGTTCTTGATGTGGAATTTATGAAAAGTCTAAAAATACTTGAATTTTTGCTTTCAATATATTTTATTTTAAGGCTACAAATGGCTCTCCATAATGTTTAAGCCCAACTTATTCAATTCAATAAGGGTTTTATTCACATGACGTTCTAGCAGCCGAAGCTGAATTGCAGGTCATTTATAAGGTATGATGGTTAAAATACAGCATTGTACATGTAAACATAAAATAAAATTAATGACATATAACAGGATAAATATACTAGATACATTCATACGCATAATACAGCATCATAAAACATACAAATATACAAAATGCATGAAGCTTACTTTTCTTAAATAGAGTTAAGAGTTAGAGTTAGAGTTAAGTTTGACTTAGGACCTTTGTGAAACACCCCCCTGGTATAAGACCAGAATAAGGGGGACAGTGATCGCAAAGATTTTCCAATATAATCAACATCTATATAGAGAGGAGAGACCCATGGGTAACAGTGATTCAGTTCCCTTTCCCCCTCCCTGGCACAGGTGGACGCTAAGTACTTTAATAGTAATAATAACTCAGGGGGCAATTTCAACTCTGTCTTGTATTGAATACATGTATAAATAAATCGTATTTGGATTATGTAATATCATTATGAATTTGTAATGCATATCTTCAGGTGATGCACAAGGCTATTGTAATGGGCCTATAAAGTTTGATTACTTGGAATTGGTCGTGATTTTGTTTGTAAATAAAGGCAAGGTAATGTAGAGACTGTATGGTAGGAAAAAGAAGAAATTGAATTAGAGGAAAGCTTCTTAGCGTGAAGAATATTATTTATTTAAGGTAAGATATTGAATAATAATAGGAAAGATCGAGATGCGAATGGATAAAGGGTGGATGAAAACAAATGTTAATAAACAAATAAAAAAGTAAATTGAGAGGGGGCGACATGTGAAAGACAGGAAAACAAATAGAAAGAAAAGGTGGTCTAAGGCAAAAGTGTGGTGGAGATATAAGCAGAAGAATGTTTCATAAAATGAAAAAACAAGTAAAAAAAAGGGTAAGAAAAACACACGAAAAAAGGTTAAAAAGCAAGAATTAGAGGTCTATGGAAAAAGGTGGTTGAATAGAAGAAATGGGAGTCCTGTGCAATACCAAAGCAATGAGAGAGCAAATCAGAACAAATCAGAACAATGGAAACCAATAAAATATGTATTAAAGGAATTGAACAAAATAGAAAGAAATATATTACAAATAAATCGAAAGAGGAAGTCAACATGTTTTTTTACACTTTTCAATGGAGACTTATACTCAGTCATCCATTTCAATTAGCTATTATATCACCTCTTAATGATGTTTCACAACCCACTTAGAATACGGAATTTGAAAATTCATCTGTTTGGATATTAAATTGAGACGGGTATCAACTTTCTGATTTTGCACTTGAAAAGTACATGTTCTTTCATTCCCTTTCATCAAATTGTAAGCAAACACCTCCTTGAATCAAAGAGCTGTTTTTAAAAAATCCTTTTCAATATTGATTTACAATGTATACTCAGCCATTTGTTGAAATTAGCTATTATTTTACCTCTTGATGCTATTTCACAACCCACTTTAGAATAAGGATTGGACAATTCACCTATTTGGATCATATTTTGAGATCTGTTGTTGAGATAGGGATGGCCACCTATATTCTGATCATCTGTACTTGAAACAGTCAAGAACATGTAATTTCACCCTCTCTCATTAGTTTGTAAGCAAACACACACCTTTAATAAAAGAGGCATTCATATAAATGAAGGCAAATATTGTATTTGCCATTCTAGTTTTAGGAATGATCCTGGATTTTTTTGTAAGCCTCTTAAAGAATATTTAAACACACAGTACTTAAGCAGATGTAAGAGGAAAATATTTTATTTGTTGACGAATTGTTTTTCATTGAATGAAAAGTTAAAGAGATTTTCCCCCATTCTTTCAAAACCATTCTACTAATTTGAAATACATGAGATCAAGAGAAACTATCTGTTTTAATTTACATCCCTACCCCCAAATTTCCATTATACTGTTTTGTAAAATTTGTACTGTATTATAATATATATTTGTTAAAACTTGTATATACATGTTTATATTTCATGTATTTACCTATGTATTTTATTGCATTTGCTGGAATTTAAATAAACAATTTGAATTGAAATGAATTGCAATGGCAAGTTCAAGTTCATCAGTTTTCCATAACAATGATATAAATGAAAATACATAAAAGTTCACAATTATGAATGAATCAGGCATACAAACATACAATGAAGAAGAAAAAAAAAAAATGTTGTTGATGATTACAATGATAATACCCCCTAGACAAGTTAGATATCCCTAATATCATCAGTGGTAAAGCTTTAAACAAGTGAATTCTCTGCCGAATGTACAGATCGACTCCATGCAGAGGATTTTGTTTGTACATTGGGCCAGGATTCCAAGAGGAAACGTGACCTCAATGATTTCAGCCTGCTAATCAATACTCACACCTTCACCTTCTGATAATGATGAAGGCATGCATGCTCGCTCAACATTATTTCTCTGTTTGTTTGGTTTGGTTGTCCAGGGTTACGAAGATTGGTTGCGTCACAAAGCAGATAATGAGGTAAACAAGCGAGCGACCCTCGTCGTGCGAGATGGAGTGATAGAGAAAATCAAGTCTAAAGATGTTCGGGTGAGTCGCCAATGTCTTAAATTATGGCTTTGTTAATAAACAGAGTAATGCGGTAGTAATGATGATAACTATAATAACAGTGTTTACAATGTATGTACATGTACATGTATATAATGTTTAAAACTATAACCGCTGGACTAATATTACCCCCGCTTTGGCCAAGCTACACTGATGAGGCTCTCAGGCATTGAAGGACTTTCTTTCGACTGGGTATCCATCTACTACTCCTGGGTGGAGGGTGGCAAACGTAGTTTGATGTCTTGCCAAAGGATATAAGTGCCATGGCAATGAAGGGAGAAATAATGATATGCCTTTTAAAACTCTTTGAAATTCCCTTTTAATGAAAAATAGAGCTCCTGTTAAACAAAAACTAAAATATGGAATAAAAGTTCTGAGCAAGAAATATTGGCTTATAAGAATAGTCCTCACAAGCAGCTTTTTAGTTGTGCAAAGTTTTGCATGAATAGTCACAAACTCTCTTTTGCTCGAAATCATAAATCCTGAGATACATGTAAATGTATATAAATATATATGTAGATACAACAAGTTCATTTAAAAAAATATATATATATTTTTCTTCATTAAGTTTTTAAGGTAATGCTGTATATTTGTAAACACTCTTTCACTCGTATAAGTGATACTATTTATTTTTTATTTGTTTATCAAAATTAATAAAATCTTTGAAATTGTTATGTATATGTACATGTTGATATTCTTTTTAACACTCATTACAACAGAATATTGAAAAGAAGGCATTCTTATACTGTAAATACATTGTTCTCTAGATGGCATCCATGCTACATATAAGCAGTTAAAATGGCAAAGAAGCTGGTACCCCTATATTTGGTACCATTTTGATTGATATTTTCAATGTTGATTCGGCTATCAATTTCATTGCTATTTGTCACACTTCCTCCCACTACATGAGTATTTACCACAGCCCTGGATAGTCAGCCCGTCCTTCACTTTCTCTCTTGTTCTCTTTCTCTTTCTTTTTCTCTTTCTCTCTCTCTTTCTCTCTTTCTCTCTCTCTCTCTCTCTTTCTCTCTTTCTCTTTCTTTCTCTTTCTCTCTCTCTTTCTCTTTCTCTTTCTCTTTCTCTTTCTCTTTCTGTCTGCCTGTCTCTCTCTCTGTTTTTCTCTCTCTCCCCTCTTTCTCTCTTTAATTCCCCCTCTCATTCTCTCTTTCTTCTTCTATCCCACTCTCCATTCCGTCTCGGTCTCTTCTATTTATTTATAATCTATTATTTTTAATCAATATTTATTAATCGACCATTCTAATTCTTTAAAACGTGCTTTCTGTTATATCTTTTCCTCTTTCTTTATCCCTTTTTCTTTATCTCTATTTCTGAGTCATGCTCTCACTTTCTCTTTGTTTTATTCTCTCTTTCTTCTTCCTTTGTTTATTTGTTTATTTTCTCTCTCTCTATATTTATCTCTTCCAACTTCATCTTCACTTGCATGTACATTCAATATTTGCTCAACTAACTTGATATTTTGGTGCCTGGTGATACAATGAAAATCATAGATAACAATAAATTACTACATACATGTGTTATCATGACATGGTTTTCCTTTAACATGCTCTTTCTTTCTTTCTGTCTGTCTTTCTTTTTTCTCTCTTCCTTTCTTTATCTCTTTCTTTCACTCTCTCACTCTCTCTCTCTCTCTCTCTCTCTCTCTCTCTCTCTCTCTCTCTCTCGGTATGTCTGTTTGTAACTCTATCTCCCTCTACACATGTATATTCTCCACTTTTTTCTTTCTTCACTCTTCACTCATTGATTATTATATATATTGTCTCTGTTTCTGATAGGTTGGTGATATCGTCAAAGTCGAAAACAACGATGAAATACCATGTGACATGGTCTGTATATCATCAGTGCGAGAGGACGGTGACTGTCATGTGACCACTGCCAATTTGGATGGTGAAACAAATTTAAAGGTACATGTAAATCCCTCAAAGAAACTGTCTCTTTGTGGACGTCAATGTAAAGTTTGTCTGTTTTGAGCAAGAAGGATGGTAACCCAGTAATATCGTATATTTCTTCTGGCTCCAAACAGACACTTCTGTAAAAGTAGAAATATTTGCGGTACATTAATTTTTGCGGATTTCGCACTAAGATCGGTAAGCGCAAATTTTAGCATGACTTCTTATGCGTGTTTTAAACAGGCTGAATTGCGTGCAACGCAAATTTAAGAGCCAGCAAATATGTTTTGGGGTCGCTCAGCGCGAAAAATTAATCACTGATTTTATATACTGCCTTTTATTTTTTTCGCTAAAATCATGAAACAATCTTTTAAAAAGGTCTGTTTATTATCTTAAGGAAGTGAGTTTCCATTTCAGTTTCAGTTATTTCCTTTTATTCATTTTACCAAGGTAGTTAATAGCTAATTATTAATTGAAGTTTGATTACTTAGATAAACTGCTTTAAACTTCTCTGATGAATTTTTGATAATGCTGTGATAAATAATTCACAAAAAATAACTACAAAGTACCCTCTTTTTTAACATGAAACTTGATCCAACATTGTTAATGTTGACATCTTGAAAGGGAACACTATTATAAAAACATCAGTAACGTGCAATAAAACGATTATGGGTATAATACAATGAACAATCAATCAATATCCTATCAATTTATCTTAAATGAAGGTGAAAGTTTGTAAATCACCTTTGGACAAGCCCCCATTGTCACGCTATGGTTAAAATCTAAAGGTAGTAGGGCTGAGTGACGACCTTTCAGAACAAAATAAACAAACATGAATTAAAATTCCATTTGTATTTTAAAATCAGAAAAAGAAAATCACAACAGTAATTAATCATGGCACAATCTTATTTCACAGGAATAATTATCTTCCTCAAAACTTAGCATTTATCATTAACTATAAGAAATGTATGACATTTCTCTTTCATGATACAAATCTTCACAATATATAGAAATATTAATAAGAATTTACATCACCTAATTAAATCCAATGACAAAGAGATTAAACATCTTTGATAGTTCTTACATTGACCGCTTATGAGCCAAAATAGGGAGAACATTCCTTTCTCTCATTTTATAATTCAACTATCAAAAAGCAATTTCACTTCAGTGGAAGGTCAAATATCATCTTCAAATTAAAAATAAGAAACTGAAATAACCAGGCTTACTATCAAAATATCCAATAACAAACTTCCTATGTGGTCTGAAGATGGAAACCTCCTGTGTAAAGGAACTGGCTATGACATTGCCAAAAAATACCAGGTGCGGTTGCTTCATACCCGGAGATACATGAGCTATAGGCAAACCCTGTCTTTGCTCTTTGTAAGCTAGCTGCCTAACATGGCTGAATGTTCCTTGATATACCATAAATAGGTTTTCTTTCTAATTGAGAGTGCACTTAATGGTACAAATATAAGGGTGTTTTACAATTACAATCAACATTTCTCTTTTCCCTTTTATTAAGGGCGGTTTACTTGGTTGGGCGGAGGGTCTTTTACGGTTAGAGTGATTAAGTTTGCTCTCTTCTTCCCTGGCCGCTATCTGTTGCACTTAGAATATTGCTACAAAATTTGTATTTGTATAATTGTTGTCATTCTAATTTTGTAATCACCTTGTTTATATTGTTTTATTGTTATATTTCTTAAAAGTGCTGAATAACTAAAAATAATAAAAAATATGTTCAATTTTGCTAAACAGGAGACAATTTTTGAATCTTGATTAGTTGTGTGCCACTCAGCTACATGTATGCAGAATAAACACTAGGTTTTAATCATGCTCCTATTAAAGTAAGGCATTAATGATCTATCTTTGTGTTTTGTCTGACTACAGATATTCCGATCCTTACCCGACACTGCCATTCTACAAACAGAGGAAAGCCTTAACTCATTGACTGCCGTTGTAGAGTGCCAGCAACCCATCTTAGATCTCTACAAATTTGTTGGGAGGATGACGCTATACCAAAACACCGATGTGCCTAATCAGAGAACTCCTACTCAAAAGTAATTTTTCACTTATTATTGATTAACCTCTACTCGAAAGTAATTTTTCACCTGTTATTTATTAACCTCTTGCATGCTGTTAGCAGCAAACCCTGCCTAAGAATCTGAATGTTAACCAGTATGTTGAGACCAAAAGTGGTAATGTTTTTTCATCCTAAAACAGTAACAACTACCTTCATTTTGAAGTTAATTGTCATGGGATATACTCCGACAAATGACTAGTATATCTGATCAGGACACAAATTAACCAATAATTTTGCAGAGAAGTCTAAAAAAACAGAACATTAAGTATAGTTGGCTTGCCAGACCATGTCAAGCAATACAATTGTAGTGTTATCTTGGAAACCGTAGTTCAGAAATTGTATTTCAGTCTTTGAATTGTGCCTGAAAATGCAATTTCAGTGTATTTGTTAATTCAATATTTTCTTCCCTCTATTTCAGGCCTTTAACTGCAGAAAATGTCTTATTACGTGGATGTCGCCTTAAAAATACAGAATATGTTTATGGTAAGTATATTTTGTAGTATTTCAAGTCTTTGCGAGGATGTGAGTCCCTGCACTGCTGATGATATTGGTGTATAATGTTTAGTAGATACTGCACATGTGACTAAAACCTACTTCAGTGGTCCATAGCATGTTAGGAAAGTTGACCAAAGCAGAAAAGAGTTGAATAAAGTTTTTCATAGCTTTTTAATAACTTTTTTTCTTCTTCTTTAACCATTAATCAGGGTTAATCAGGATAAGTCTCTGGACTGTGAACCACATGGTTTGGGGTTTAAATCCCGCGGCGCTACTAACGTCCTTTGGCAAGACATTAATCTATATTTGCCACACTCAACCCACGTGTAGTAAGTCAAAAGTGGGTACCTGGAAGGATTTATTGCGTGAATACACTGAGCGCTACAGTTGCCGGAGCTAAAGCCGGGTAATAACATCCAAAGTCCTTTGGAAGCGCATAGAGACATCATATCATAGTGTGATATGCGCTGTACAAGAACGCTATATTATTATTATTATTACATATCTATTGATGAAGTGCTTCTTCGTTTCCTCTCTACAGGTTGTGCAGTGTACACAGGAGAAGAAACTAAGATGGGCTTGAACTCTAAAACCAAAGGACAAAAGTTCTCCTGCATTGAAACGTGAGTATGCTTCACATGCTTTACATATTGGAGTTTAAAATAAAGAGTGTTGGCTGATATGTTTGCACATAGTATTGTGTTTATTTTCTCAAGGAAAGACACAGACACAGGTCAGGTTCAAAATATAATCACACATTTATTTCTCATGAAACTTGGAAATAAACTTCAAAGTTTTTCTTTAGAATCCGTTATAAGAGAATCAATCACAAATTGTATGTTGAGTAAGTAAGTAAGTTGAAAAATAATAAGATTTTTTTTTTAAATTGATATTCCCTTAACTGGAGCTCCAAATAATAATGTTGATGCTACTTTAGCTGCTGCTGCTACATTGCATGATTGATTAATGTAGATGCATGAATGCTTGGGCAATCATAAGTCAAAGTACTGTTCATATCTAAGGGATTGGGTATCTTCACCTCAGATTCTAAACGAAATCCTGGATTTAGCTCATGCTGCAATCTTAATTATAAACCTTTAGGTCAGTCAGGAATCCCATAACTTTTACACGCTGATCACATGTTTTATTATCAAGATATTTATGATTGGAAATCGAAATTTCAAAAACCATTTTCCTAACACTACATTGTATTGGGGAAGATGAGTATGGTAAAACCGGTCACTCAAAGATTTTTACTTTTTTGAAGCACTTCAAGATCATTTAGAAGCGCAATTTTTTAAGGCTTCAATATTACACCAACACAGACACTGATAACACGTAGGGCCAAATGGAAACATTGTTAAACAATGCCTTTAATCACAGGCTGCTTTTATAATGAGATATTCATCTTTTTATTCAACGCTCACAGATAATGGAACCATTTCAATATTTCCTTTTATTTTCACTTTCATATGTTTTCTTTCCAGAGTGATGAACTACTATCTTCTGTTCATGCTGGGGGTATTAATATTTGAAGTCTCGATATGTACCGGGCTCAAGTACTTCTACAACTCAAGGGGTTACGTTCCGTTTTCATGGTACTTCTATGAAGTTGCCAAACCGGACTACGAGATCTCGGTAAGGATGTGATGAAAATTATGTTCTGGTGTGATTTGTGTACACTACATGTATGTTAGCTTTTAGTTTTTAAAGGGATTGTTTAACAATGTTAAATCTGATATACATGGTCCTACATGTTACCAGTGTCTGTGATATGGTGTAATATTGAAGCCCTACAAAAATCGCGCTTCAAAATGATCAAGAAGTGCCTCAAAAAAGTAAAAATCTTTG
>JARBES010000116.1:23029462-23042002 GCA_030265145.1 Strongylocentrotus pallidus
TTAAAATCTAAAGGTAGTAGGGCTGAGTGACGACCTTTCAGAACAAAATAAACAAACATGAATTAAAATTCCATTTGCATTTTAATATCAGAAAAAGAAAATCACAACAGTAATTAATACATTCTTTCTTCTAAACGTTTGAAATTAAATAGCTCAAAACATTGAGCTGTAGCAAGTAAAAGAAATTACTAAATATTCCTTCAAGTAATTTTACCCCCTTAATATTACATTTGTAAACGTTTTTTTGAACTCATCGCTTACTGGTCTGGTCGCAAAAGTTTGTATGTGAATGCCGTCGAATGGAGAAAAACTCCCACTGAAGATAAGGATTGCTGCAGGGTCTTTGCTGGCTGTCTTTGGACAAACGTGTAGTCTGCTGGAATACCGTTATCTCAAGTCCGGATACGGTTCAGTAGTCGCTTGTGAAAGCCAGTAGTATATCTGGGGAGAACCCCAGTATCAAAATTTGGTAGATCCGCTTGGATACAAGTCAGGAATCTGTCTGGAAACCGGGAAACCATTGAAAAGCCGATTGGAAAACAGTCGGCTAGGAGGATATATAAATATCCAAAACATATAAACAATAAATGCCTATGGAATATTTATATAAGTATAATATCCTGGCATAAACTTATCTCACCGGAATAATTACCTTCCTCAAAACTTAGCATTTATCATTAAACTAGAAGATAGGCATGAAAATTATCTTTCATAATACAAATCTTCACAATATATAGAAATATTAATAAGAATTTACATCACTGAATTAAATCCAATGACAAAGAGATAATGCTTACATCTTTAATAGTTATCACATTGACTGCTTATTAGCCAATATGGGGAGACAGTCCTTTCTCTCATTTTATAATTCAATTATTAAAAAGCAATTTCATTTCAGTTGAAGGTCAAATATCATCTTCAAAATACACAATAAGAAACTGAAATGACCAGGTTTACTATCAAAATATCCAATAACAAACTTCCTATGTGGTCTGAAGATGGAAACCTCCTGTGTATAAAAGGAACTGGCTATGACATTGCCCCAAAACCAGGCTCTGCTACTTCATACCCGGAGATGCATGAGCTATAGGCAAAACCTTTCTTTGCTCTTTGGAAGCTAGCTGCAATCTGCCTAAACATGGCTGAATGCTCCTTAATATGTACCATAAATAGGTTATCTTTCTAATTGAGCGTGCATGTAATGGTACAAATAGGGGTTGTTAACAATCAATATTTCTCTTTTCCCTTTATTAAGGGTGGTTAACTTGGTTGGGCGGAGGGACTTTTACGGTTACAGTGATTAAGTTTGCTCTCTTCTTCCCTGGCCGCCATCTGTTGCACTCAGAATATTGCTACTAAAATTTGTATTTGTATAATTTTGTCATTCTAATTTTGTAATCACCTTGTTTATATTGTTTTGTTGTTATATTTCTTGAAAGTGCTGAATAAATAATAATAATAAAAAATATATACAGTAGGCTTGCAGGTGTACCATGTGAGAGAGAGAGAGGGAGGATTGAGGAGTCCTGAAAAGGACTCTCGATAATCTTTTTTGAGGGTGTGTAGTCCTGAAAAAGGACTTTTGGTTATCTCTCTCTCTCTCACATGGTGCACCCGCAAGCCTACTGTATATCTACATCACCATGCAAGCCGATACTTACAAGCAGCATCTAATAAAAAATATGTTCAATTTTGGAATCTTGATTGGTCTTGTGCCACTCAGCTACATGTATGCAGAATAAACACTAGGTTTTAATCATGCTCCTCTTAAAATAAGGCATTAATGATCTATCTTTGTGTTTTATCTGACCACAGATATTCCGGTCCTTACCCGACACTGCCATTCTACAAACAGAGGAAAGCCTTAACTCATTGACTGCCGTCGTAGAGTGCCAGCAACCCATCTTAGATCTCTACAAATTTGTTGGGAGGATGACGCTATACCAAAACACCGATGTGCCTAATCAGAGAACTCCTACTCAAAAGTAATTTTTCACTTATTATTGATTAACCTCTACTCGAAAGTAATTTTTCACTTGTTATTTATTAACCTCTTTCATGCTGTTAGCAGCAAACCCTGCCTAAGAATCTGAATGTTAACCAGTATGTTGGAACCAAAAGAGGTAATGTATTTTCATCCTAAAACAGTAACAACTACCTTCATTTTGAAGTTAATTGTCATGGGATATACTCTGACAAATGGCTAGTAAATCTGATCAGGACAAAAATTAACCAATAATTTTGCCGAGAAGTCTAAAAAACAGAACATTTATTACAGTTGGCCTGTCAGACTCGGTCAAGCAATATAATTGTAGTGTTATCTTGGAAATCGTAATTCAGAAATTGTATTTCAGTATTTGAATTGTGCTTGAAAATGCAATTTCAGTGAATTGTTAATACAATATTTTGTTCCCTCCATTGTAGGCCTTTAACTGCAGAAAATGTCTTATTACGTGGATGTCGCCTTAAGAATACAGAATATGTTTATGGTAAGTATATTTTGTAGTATTTCAAGTCTTTGTGAGGGTGTGAGTCCCTGCACTGCTGATGATATTGGTGTATAATGTTTAATAGATACTGCACATGTGACTAAACCCTACTTCAGTGGTCCATAGCATGTTGCGAAAGTTGACCAAAGCAGAAAATAGTTAAATAAAAGTTTATCATAGCTTTTTAATAAATATATTTTCTTCTTCAACCATTAATCAGGAATGATAGAGGTGTTGTGGTGTAGTAGATAAGTTTCCAAACTGTGAACCACAAGGTATGGGTTCAAATCCCACCGCGGCACTAATGTCCTTTGACAAGACATTAATCTACATTTGCAACATTCAACCCACGTGTAGTCAGTGGGTACCTGGTAGGATTTATTCCTTGAATGCACTGAGTGCTACGATTGCCGGAGCTAAAGCTGTGATAACAATATCCAAAGTCCTTTGGAAGTGCATAGAGACATCATATCATAGTGGGCTATGCGCTGTACAAGAACAGCATATTATTATTATTACATATCTTTTGATGAAGTGATCCTTCGTTTCCTCTCTACAGGTTGTGCAGTGTACACAGGAGAAGAAACTAAGATGGGCTTGAACTCTAAAACCAAAGGACAAAAGTTCTCCTGCATTGAAACGTGAGTATTTGTTTGTTTGTTTATTTTATTTTAGCATGGTGGCATACTTCAGTATGCTTCACGTGCTTCACATGTTGGAGTATGAATGGATTTTCAGGCTGACATGTTTGCACAAAGTATAGTGTATATTTCCTGAATGAAAGACACAGACACAATTAAGATTACTCTTTTTTAAAGGTCAGGGTCACAATATAATCAAACATGGTGGAATATTCCTCATGAAACTTGGAAATATACTTCACAGTTTTTCTTTAGAATCTTTTGAGAATCAATCACAAATTTTATGTTGATTGGATTCAAATAAAATAAGGGAAAAAAGTAATTTGGCTGTTTCCTGCACTGAAGCTCCAAATAATGATGTTCATGCTACTTAACTATAGCTGCTGCTGATACATTGAATGATTGATTGATATAGATGCATTAATGCTTGGGCAATCATAAGTAAAATTACAGCGCCATATTAATCACATGCCTTTTTCATAAGATATTCATCTTTTTATCCAATGCTCACAGATAATGGAACCATTTCCATATTTCCTTTAGCTTTCACTTTCATATCTTCTCTTTCCAGGGTGATGAACTACTATCTTCTCTTCATGTTGGGGGTATTAATATTTGAAGTTTCGATATGTACCGGGCTCAAGTACTTCTACAACTCAAGGGGTTACGTTCCGTTTTCGTGGTACTTCTATGAAGTCGCCAAACCGGACTACGAGATCTCGGTAAGACTATAATGAGAATATGAGATGGTAGAAGTTGTGTTCTGGGATGGTGAAACACTCCCCTGGTACCCAACCATTTACTCCACTTGGATGAAGACTAGCAAATGTACATGTAGTTTAATGTTTTCTCAAAGGATGTTAGGTTCAAAGTTATTATTGTTAAAAACTTGATGACATATATTTTGTGAGAGGCATGGTGGCTCAGTGGTAGAGCAGTGGTCTCATAACCAGGGGGTTCTGGGTCCAAAACCAAGTCAATGCGCTAGTGCCCTTTGGTAAGGCATTAATCCTCATTACCAAGTCCCTCAGCGAGGACCTAAAGCTGTCTGTCCCCTAGTTGCTCACTTACAAGCTCACACATACTTTCTTAGCAGTCAGGTAAAACAAACAAAACCAACCAACCAACTTACTCCATACTGTTTATCGCAAGTAATTGCTTCTGTTACACTTTTAACAATCCTGTTGAATAAACATGTTCTTTTTGTATTCCTTCCTTCCTTTAATTTTCTGGTCACAGTTTTTAGGAGTAATGGAGGACTTCCTATCATTCCTTGTGCTCTACAACTACATCATTCCAATCTCATTGTATGTTACCATTGGTAAGTTCAAGTTCAAATATATTGATCATGCACAATTACATGGCTTAAAAACCATTTTCCGGCTGTTTCTTCAATATATATAACATCAATTAACATACATGTACTATCAATTTATACAAAATCAGGAATAAATACAAGACACAATTGAACATGAGTACAAAATGGTACAGGCTTTGGTATAGAAACATAATAACACTAATTACAACCGTAGACATACCAGAAATGTTACTGGTGTTATCATTACACGATTAAATAGAAAGATTAGCAAAGTATAAATAAATGTGCAGTACATCATATATCCTTAATTGCTGATTCTGCAGCTTACAATTAAGCAGGGCTGCAATTAAGTGTGGTTTAATATATGTTCACACCTTCATACCATGTAAAGCTCTGTGAAACCAATTGTGTGAGAGCACTATACAAATGAACATATCGAGGGGTCAGTGACACAAAGACGTAAATCCATTTTGGCCATTTTGAGAAAAAGTGGTTTAAAGATAGAGGTCCACTTGGGCCTTAAGGAGTTAAGTCTATGTTTCACTAACCATTGGCTTCAATTGGGTGTTGGGTGGAGTTAAGTCTTTGTGTTTCCTGGTAAGCCCACATTTTTCTGAACATTTTGATATCAGATACTCATTTTGGCAAAATATAGAGTTACGTCTTTGTGTCACTGAACCCTCAACATTATTATTATTATTATAGTATAAGAAATAATTGGGAGAGCTAAACAAGGAGAATTGCGAAGAAAATGAAATTGGTACTTTCAGGAAAAAATTGGAGGGTGAGAAAAAGAGGAATGTAGTGGAAAATGTGGGAGCGTGAAAGAAAAGTGAAAAACAAGCAAGAATTGGTAACGATTTTGTATGAATGTTTATGTAAAGAGGAGTTTGCTACAGTTTACTCATTTATACATTATGATCTATGGTAGATATTAACATATTATTTTGCACATAATATAACAGTAATACATGTACACTGCAAGATATGATGTTGTAAGAAATAGATATTGTTAGGAGTAGAAAGTGATGAAGAGAAAGAGAGAAGAAGAAGAGAGAGGGGGAAGAAAGACGGACGGAGAGAGAGGGAGAGAGAGGGAGAGAAAGACAAAGAGAGAGAGAGAGAAAGAGAAAGTGAAAGAGAGAGACACACACAGAAAAACAGACTGATGGACAGGTCCGAGAGACAGAAAGATTGATAAAAAGAAGAAAAGAAGGAAAAAAAGAAGGCGAGAATGGTTTTCAAATAAATCAAAATACATGCTATGCATGAGTGTGTTACAATTTTTTAGTTGTATCATTAAAAAAACATGATCTTATATGTGTGTTTCTCTCCTTTACAGAAATGCAGAAGTTTCTTGGGTCCATGTTTATAGGATATGACATGGAGATGTACGATGAGGTAAGAAAATTAAATACACCATCAGAAATGTTTATATCTTCTTTATCTATGTGTGGCTCTTACTATCCTAACAAAAGTAAATTATGACTACATGTACAACTGTTAGCCAAAACTCACAAAATCTAAGAGAATAGAAATACAGTCAAACCTGTCTTGGTGGCCTGCTGTCTTTAAAGGCCAGCATTCTGTTTTGGTCAAAGATATTGGCTCCTTCTCGAAGGAAACGTATTTGAAGAAACTGTCTATAAAGGCCACTTTCTGTCTTTCCCTTGGGTGGCCTTGATAGTCAGGTTTGACTGTACTTTTATAGTAAGAGATGTAATGATGGAAAAAAGTGATGAACGCTGGATCAGAAAAATATATTTATGGAAATAAATGGTAGGGCAGTCTTCAAAGATTTAAAGGAAAGAGAATTTTAGAACGAGAAGACAGAAATAAAGGGAGAGAGAAGAAAAGAGAGATAAAGAGAAAAGAGGGAGAGAGATAGAGGGTAAATATAAGAGGGAGAAAAAGACCACATGCAAGGATGTAGGAAGAGAGAAAAAAATGATAAGAGATTGGGAGGGATAAAAGATGGAGAGTTAGAGAAAGAGAGAGAAAGAGAGAAGAGGGGGAGGGAGGATCCTCACAAACAAATCTTCATGACTGATGATTATACTTTTTTTTTCACCCGACATTTATTAATTGCCTCCTTCCTCTGTATCACCATGACAACAGAAAACCAACGAGCGTGCCGTCGCCAACACGTCTGACCTCAACGAGGAGTTGGGCCAGGTGGAGTACATGTTCACAGACAAGACCGGTACTCTTACCGAGAACGAGATGAAGTTCAGACAATGCTCCATCAATGGGGTCAAGTACGTAGAGGTCAAAGGTCAGTTGCAGCCGCAGAAGGAAGGGGAGGCTGAGGATGAGGTAAGTGAAGTTGAATTCATTCAACTGTCTGTGTATTTGCGGCTGTACAATGTAGTAATCTATGGTCGTAAAGACATGTAATTTCTTGCTACATTTGGGAATTGGGTGCTGTTCAATACATAATAAGAGTCAAATTTGATAATCATGAAAATGAGCCAATTATTGTAATACATTGTATGTTGATGATACTCTATACAACTTTTCCTAATCCTTTAGGTTATGTTCATAGTTGAGATGGCCAATTTTCAAAAGATTATTTCCTTTATAATGATCTTATAATTTTCAGGTTAAGACAAGCTTGTCCTTTTCTTGAAAATTAATTGATGTTTCATGAACTGTGATGTTAGATGTCATGGGAAACTGATTGCTTCTAGAAAACACAATCCCAATTGCAATATTGTGTAAAGAGATTATATTTTTGACATTTATTTTTGATTTATTGTATACAGTAACAACTAAATTATTCATACCCCTTGTACTTTCATTTTTTTCTGTGTTTTTCGTAACTCAAGAATGAAAGATGGACTAGTTGAATGAGGGCATTTGGTGAATACTGTTAGATTTAAGCTTTAGTATGTCACATTCTCAAGAAACTTGGAGAAATTAATCCTTCACATACTAGTGATTACAAAATTACAAAACTTGGTAAAGGTATAAATATTTTAGTTGATAACTATATATAAAAAAAAAAAAAAATAGAAAAGCATGATTTCATTAATTGCTGTCAGGTATTACCTTTGATATAACCCCGTGTGAGGAATGGGCATCAAATAAAAATTAATGCTGTGAATGATAATAATCCATTGAATTTATTGATTTTCTTATAGTTTGACAAAGAGCAGTTCTTGCTCACCATGGCCCTGTGTCATACTGTCCATGTACACAAAGAACCAGGTTCATCCAATGGAGTCAAGAATGGTACCGTTGGTGAGACACCCATGCTGCAGTATGAAGCATCATCACCAGACGAGAAAGCTCTTGTGGAAGCAGCAAGCCAGTAAGTCTGATACCGCACACTGATTCTCTGTTTGCATTCATACATTATTCCCACTATCATGTACATTGCTTCTAAAGCATTTGTTGATATGTAGAATTTCTTCCCTGATTTTTGTTAACGTCACTCCACACAAATGTTAATGCCTCCACTACAAAGTAGCCAGAGGCTTCAAGTTTTCAGACTGTCCGTTCGTCCGTACGTCCCGTTCTTGTGATCGCGTTATCTTAAGAACCGATTGATGGATTACCGCCACACGTAGGCCATGTATGCATCTTGCAGTTACAATTCTATGAAATAAAAAGAAAAATGTGCCATGGACATAAACTTGTGACATAAACAATTCATAAAAGCTTGGGGTCAAAGCTAGGGTTAGGTTTTGTTGTTATTTTTGTTTGTTTGGGTAATTTGGAAGTACATCATACATGTTAGATCAATGGGTCATAGTATTATGGAAGGTACATGTATACCAATATTTATAATATTTTTACCCTAATCATCTTCACTCCTTTTCTTCTCATTCTATCGTTTTTGGCCCGCTTGTCTGTACATGTATATATAATTGTTTATTCTTGTTTTATTAATCATAATGATAGTGGGTTCTCGTATAGCGCTAATGTCTGTCGCAATTATTACTCCGGCTTTAGTATGGCTGCCATTACGACGCTCTAGCATTTCAAGAAATTAATTCCTGCCAGGTACCCATTTACATCACCTGGGTCGAGTGTGCCGAATGTAGATTAATGTCTTACCAATGGACATTAGTGCCGCGGTTGGACGTGAACCGGGGACCTTGTGACCCAGAGTCCGGTTACGTAACCACTCGACCACAACACCTTTTATCTTGTATCTCATATTATCTCCCCATCTCTCACACTCCCATTAGGTACGGTACAACATTCCTGGGAGGCACCCAAGAGTACCTGGAGGTCAAGCACAAAGGTCAGACGCTACGCTACCAGATACTTAACATCCTGGAGTTTGACCCGACCCGGAAGTGCATGAGCATCATTCTGAAATCACCTACAGGTGTGGATTAATATGAATTCATTTTTGTCCGGTAAAGCTGAAGAATTCAACCCTATCTATCTTCACTAGTCTTTAATGTACAGAACAATTTGTTTGAAGTTCATTAGAGAGAGAGAGAGAGAGAGAGAGAGAGAGTGAGAGAGAGAGAGAATACTAGTTATTGTTAGGATCTTATTTGTATCAACTTGTACTCCCTATCTGTGTCACTTCAAGTTGAATCCGAATATATATCAACCTTGCAAATACATGTACAATTATAAAAGATTGTACAACACATGCTGTTGTGACAAAACCTCCATGGACAATATCCTACACCAACCAAATTCTTAACCCCAACGCAAAACCTAACCTTAAAACCAATTGCAACCCCTACGTGCCAGAGCCTGTGTGGAGCACTGGACGGGACTTTTGTAGTGACCCGATAAGAAGAAGACCCTTTTGTATACTTATGACAAAATATAGCATGGAGCAATTGTTGCTAGAGGCTAGAGCAAATGTCATATTGCTGTATGAAATATTTCAAAATGGGCCCAAATTTATTTTCCATACATTTACATGTCCCAAGAGTAATGTAAAAGCAATTATAACAATGTGTCTGATTTTTTTTTTTTTGTATGTGTGTTTCATGTTAAAAGGAGAAAATCTGCTTCTGTGCAAAGGTGCTGAGTCATCCCTCTTGAGAAAGAGCGTCAGCGGGAAGAAGGGCGAAACAGATCAACATGTCAGCGATTATGCTATGGTGAGAAAAACAATAGACCCTGATAATCTAGACCTAGACCTGTAAGGCTTTCTTAGTGAATATTCAGTTAAACCTACAGTCAAACCTCAATAGAGACTCCCTAAAGTGGCCTTTGAAATTGCCTGTCAACTCAAAATTATTTTATTGAATTTATCTTTTTGTATGAATGTACGTCTATTTATGTGGGCGCAAGTAGCTTAAGTAGGCAGTGGGGCTTTAAATCAAAATTTTAACTAGAGTACATCGAGAATCTCTTTGATGGTTTTGTGGTACTATGTAGGTCACATATATTTAACATTTATCAAATGGCATGTCTCTTTGTTTATCAGGAGGGTCTAAGGACACTGTGTTTCGGTCAGAGGAAACTAAGCGATGATACCTACGCAGCGATGGAAGAAAAATTGAGACTAGCCGCTACAGCTTTAGATGAAAGAGAAGAGAAGGTAAGAAGATTGATGGTTCTTTTTCCACGTTCAGTACAATAAGCCAGTTCGTAAATAGATTCGGACCGCATGACCCCCAAATATCCACAGATCTTTTACACTATGGATACTTCCCACTTGTGCATTTTAGAATAATCACTGTCGAAGTGATGGAGGTGCTTCATGAATACCTTTTGTTTGCCCTCTTGAGAAGAATACTTCCACCTGTGTATCAGATAAATGTACTGTCGGTACATAAATGAATACTAATTACATAACTTTCATGAGCACGATACGAGTATTTGTCTCAATGGTTTTACAATTTGAGAACGAATGACCTTTATCTGCACATGCGCAAATCCTAATTACGAACTCGCTTATGGTTAAGGTTAAACGAAATTAATTAGCAGGATGCTTTGGAACAATTAAATTAATGCAGTGGCAACTAAACCTACACACCTTTATAGGTGCAAAATCATTGTAGGGAAATAGTGTTGATAATATAACAATGCCTAGTGCGACATGAATATTTAACAAAAATAAGTTTCTTTCTCATAATTTATTTTTGTTTCAAAAACATGGAGTGAGCGCGCTCACGCACTGAAAAGTAAAATATTTCAAACGAACAAGATCTGGTGTACCGGTAAAACTGCATTTAGTAGTAGAGGCGGCGCTCCGGGGTTGGGGGGGGGGGAGGGGGCACGGGGTGATACATGTACTTTTTCGAGGACCATAAACAACTCCCCCTTATTATGTAGGAAACGTGGCCCTTTTCCTTTGTAAGAAGTGCCCCTTCCCTTCCTAACAAGTGGCCCTGTTCACCTCTGATAAATGCCCCTTTTATTTTGACAAATGCTCCTTTTCCTTTTTAATAAGTGCCCCCCCCCCGTTCCTTGTGATTAGTGCCCTCAATGTTTTAATAAAATGTTACCTCTGATAAATGCCCCTATCAAAAATTATAGGTGCCCCTTTTTTCTTGGAAAAAGTGTCCCTTTTCCATTCTCATAAATGCCCTTTACATCTCTAGTAAATGGTTTCAGGTACGAGTAGTTTAAGTGCTCATTTTCAACTCTTTCTTATTTTTTGTTATTAACGTACTCCTTTTTACTTCTAATAAGTCCCCCTTTCAAATCCGAGAGGTGCCCGTTTTATTTGACAGTTGCTCCTTTTCCTCTGTGATAATTGCCCTTCCCCTTCTGATACGTGCTACTATTCAACTCTGATGAATGCCCCTTATATTTTGACACATGCACCTTTTTCTTTCTAATAAATGCCCTTTTTTATTATGATAAGTGCCTCTTTTCCTTTTTATGAAGATCCTCTTTCCCCTCTCATAAATGCTCCTTTTCACCTCAGATAAAAGCCCTATTAAAATATGATAGGTGTCCTTTTGCGTTTGATAATGTCCCTTTTTTATGCTCATAAGTACCCTTTTCATCTCTAGTGAGTGCCTAGGCTTTTCATCTGCGAGAAATGCACCTTTTTTCATTTCTGTTAATTGCACTTTTTTAATCTGACACTGGTTTCTTCTATTTTCTAATAAGACAGTGTCATTTTCTTTTATGATTCATGGATAAGTTCACCCTATTCCTTTCTCCATGACATGCACCCCTGATTCAAGGTGACTTAGGGCAAATATTTCTTTAATTTCCCCAAAGCTCGCTTGCTACGCTCGCTCCCATTTATAGTTAATATAGATGTGTTACTTTTTAAAGGTCTTTTTCAGTCTTTCATGATTAGATTGTCATTAAAACCCATTAGGATTCGATTAGTTCCTCTTTATAAGATGTAATTTTTCGCACTGCGACCTCACAATTTTTGTGATATTCAGAATATCCCACTAAACTGCAAAGTATGATGCTTAAGCAGGATATTGGACCATGTAAAGAGAGAAACAAACGTTTACACCGTCCCTTATAATTTAATCACAAACATTAAAATGTAGGGGTATATACCAACGTCTAAAAAAAGTATATTTCACTTTGAGGTTTCCCTTAGTAGGTGCCCCTTTATTCCAGAAAGAGCCCTTTTCGTGGGTGCCCCCCCCCCTCACTCTGAAAGACTTTCTGCCCCCCTGTTTAGTAGTTTTTAGGAGTGGCGGAGAATATCATAACCACCCACGTAATCACCGCTCTCGATTCCAGAGCGGGGTCATTATTTTAATTAGCGAGCTCGTTATCACGAAAACCATAGTGATTTAGGCCAAGCGATGGGTTTGCATCAGCAACCCTGTAATTAGCAATAATTATTTCCCCTCAAAGTTCTCATTAAGCATGTTAAATTGCTACGTTATGAAATTAATTCCAACGTGCATTCATAAGAAAATTAAGAGCTAATTTGGCACATTCTTGTTGTGTAAGTTTCTCCGAAATATGTTCTTAATAATTTGCGAAATATGGATTCGAAAAAAGATAATAATTGAAATTTCATTGATTTCCTTAAGATTTAAGTAGGTCAAGGTCCTATTAAAAAGATGTTTAAATATATTTCTATACACCCGCTTGCATGCACGTACTAGGGTAGGTGTAGGGAATTTGAGACCCTTAAGCACATTTGCATAATTTACATAAACATGAAAAATGTTACACATAC
>JARBES010000116.1:23709689-23721223 GCA_030265145.1 Strongylocentrotus pallidus
TTACTTATTGGCTCTATAGCTCCTAAGTCGATTTGACAACTAATAGTCGTTATTTTTCCACTTGAAGACATTTTCAAGCCCCACTTTTTTAGGGAAGTTCTAAATTAGTATTATCTTTCAAATGCCGTTGGAATTTAAACTTTTCATTTTTTTGGCTTGCAAATGGGACATAGTACCTTTAAGCATTGTCAACATATTCAAAAAATTGATTCAAATCATGATGATGGGAATTAAGTTTTAACATAACCTGTCGGAGAGAAAATAAAGCAAACTGTGTAAGAGAGAGATTGTGAGTGAGTGGGTGTGTTTGTGCGTGGGTATTTTTTGTGCGCGTGGGTGTGTATGAGAGAGAGAGAGAGAGGGGGGTTGAGGGAAGCAGAGAAGAACATAGGGAAAGAGAAATAATATTAGGATATTAGGATGACGATTTAAATTCGATTTCCACACATTAGTTTGCCATCGCATTTGAACCTGATACCAAAGTTATTTCTCTGTTCATGTTACTTCTCAGCTCACGTGACCAACAATCAACGAGGTCGGCAGCCCACGAGATCGACAATGTCGGTCTGGCAGGCCTCCTGGAAGAATTACCCGAGGGTGGCCGATTCTACCGGCCTACGAGACAGACGGCACACCTAGGATCTTCTGACCATTTTACCGAGGGTTCAAAAGACCAACATTTTCGGTTTACTGCGGTGTCCCGTTATGAAAATGATAAACTTCACTCTGTGGGGATCCACTGAAGCCCTTCTCTCTTACCTAATTCATCGTTCTGTATGACGACCTTCTTCCTGGCTGGTGATAAGAGGTTTTTAGCCGCATCCGAAGCGAATGATTCAAGAAGTTCCATGATGCTACTAGCGTGCTTCTTTACGGATGTCGAATTCTACAGGGAATTTAAAAAAACGGGTATTTGTATTCAAAACGCCGAGTATCTTGCTGGATTCCCTCTTAACTTTCATCTTAAATTTGTTTGTCCTATATCGACTAAACATTTCATATCTTGATCTGTGTGTCTGTATGTTATTATGCTTATTGGTATTATTGCTTTTATGAATTGATATTGAATGCATACCGGTAATTATAATATCGAGGGTTCATGACACAAAGTCGTAACTCCATATTTTGCCATAATGAGTATTTTATATCACAATGTTCGGAAAAATGTGGACTTTCCAAGAAACACAAAAACTTAACTCCACCAACACCCAAATTGAAGTCCATGGCTAGTGAAACATAAACTTAACTCCTTAAGGCACAAGTGCTAAGTGACACATAAACCACTTTTTCTCGAAATGGCCAAAATGGAGTTACGTTTTTGTGTCACTGACCCCTTGATATGTTTCATCAAGGACCAGACAAAGAATACTATTGCATGGTTACGACTTTTTTTCATTTGATGTGAAGTGAAATATGAAAAGCCGCATTTTGGGGCAGGATGTCAATCACTTCTCCCTAACAAATTCTCAATGATAACTTCACTATGTTCAGAACCTCTTGACTTATTTAGTATACAAATTGTAAAAATGATATTTTTAACAATCCTTTATTATAAATTTACAAACCAACGCCTTTATTAGTTCAGAAGTTAATTTACATCGACTACCTCGACTATAGGCATGCTTCTACTACAAAGGTTACTAGTGATGACCAGACAGAGGCCCACCCGACATAGCAACAACTAATATATCAATCCTACATTCTGACTTACTGGAATACCATAGCTTTGAGCAGGTGAATGCAAAGCTCGTCATGAAGTGTTTGAGGTAAAAGCCATTCGTGTATTTGAATACCATGTGAATTGGTCTATTGCCAAATTAATTCCAATTTATGGACATCTGTTAAAAATATTTCGCATTTGTCTAGGAAATATCTAATGATGAATCTGACTTCTATTTGAAATACTCAAGTGCACTTGAATAAAAATCCATTTCTATTTAAGCTTTCCAGGTGGTGAATTAGTGTATTCTGTTTTGTCATTTTATATGCCAAACACTTCCCATTCGTCAGACAACATGCCGAGACGTTTTCGGGTAGTGGAGCACCAAATTTGTTGATTTACTACAAGAATGGACAACCGACGGATTACCCATATGTCACAACATGGATTTGTTTGAACAAATTATTGTTTGATTTGTTTTCAAGAATGATTCGATAAATCTTTCATCATCATTAACAGTAACCTGTCCAAAGACAGGTTCATTGGCCTTTTCATAATGCCAAATAACGGTCACTCTAAGTTTTGGTAAAAGAATACGACCATTTAAAGTACCTCTGAAGATACTGTTTCAGGATCCGTCAAAGTGTCGTTCAATACAAGAATGGTCTCGACAATGTCCAAGAACGTCTGTAAACAACAAGAGGAAACAAATATTTTTGAGGATTAGGATTAGACCAATAGTGATTGGCGCAACTATAGGAAAAACACATGGGGGACACTTGGAAGTCGAGACACGAATTGGTAAGTT
Organism: Strongylocentrotus pallidus; assembly: GCA_030265145.1. NCBI lineage: Eukaryota > Metazoa > Echinodermata > Echinoidea > Camarodonta > Strongylocentrotidae > Strongylocentrotus > Strongylocentrotus pallidus. Next base: position 23,712,158 of record JARBES010000116.1, read on the forward strand.
CTTGACGCAACTGTACATCTTTATGAAAATCCCTCTCAGCCTAATCTTTTAATATTCTTAAACATTATGATTTCGTTGCCGAGCTGTCAGGCTTTGAGTACTGACTTGCTGATGCCAAGAGGAAACCAGATCTAAACCCCAAAGCCGATCGATTTAAAGTTTCTGTACAATATACTGGCAATGATCTACAATAAAATTGATTAGTTATCGTTATTGTACATTTTATATGAATTGAATGAGATTGAATTTGATTCATATGTCATTCATTTGTAACGAAATGTTGTCTTCTGTTGGTGTATTAAAAAAAAAAGTTAATTACAAAACTTTTAATGCCCTCCGAATGTCAGAAGAAGCAGGTGATTTATGCATATTTTATGTTTGATTCCAGTATTATGTTTCTGGAACAGAATTATAAATTCCATCCAAACCCAAGTTCCCACCTCTCCTCCGCATCATTGTTATAAAGATATATGTCACGTTTGGGATATCACGCTAAAATAAGAAAGTCTCTTCATCGTTTTCGTAACCAGGTAAACTTCATCAATACACCTTAATTCCTTTCTAAAATTCATATCTGTTGCAATTAAGTGTCAAATGAGGGATGACTTGTAAATATTGACAGAACAGACCTGAGCCGTTTCTTTCGTCGAGGCTGCTTGGGAGGAAACGGCAGACAAGGTTCCTTTGATGTTGTCGATATCTTCTTTGTTCAATTGCCCTGATGACTGATGTGTCAGGTTGTCAACGACATTGAGCGCTGCGGACGCTGTCTCAAAGGTCACAGTGATGTTGGGGTCGGTGACAGCTTTGAAGACTTCTTCCACCTGTTCCATGAGATAAAACAGAGATAATCTTAGTGACATCTCAAAAAACTAGATTTCTATGGCCATTTAGTTTTCGTTTGTTGTAATACCCGTTGCACAGGGGCCTTCATTTCGATTTGCGTTATTGCTTGCGCGAATCAAGTATTAATTTTGAAGGGATGTGTCAGTTTTTTCGTACTGTCCATTTTGCATTAAATCTTGTTTGAACGTCGTCACTCTGACATTGCGAGTCAAAGACTGTGTCAATCGCTGACAATTAATTCGCCGACGTAATGACGTCTTGTAATAGTTATGCCACAGGCATAACTCACTATTGCAGCATAAATTATGCCAGGAGTTCCATCGTTTACCCGAGGAAATCAAAATATGCCGTAGGCAACCAAGATGATCTCACTTGCCCGATTTAACAAAGAAAACAAATCAATTGGCTAGTGTCCCAAATACATGTATGTCAGTGAGTCATTGCATGTTGTCCAAACGCCAATGTGTCATTCTTTAAAGAGAATGTTAGCCCGAATAAGATGGTCATGTTTGCAATGTATAAATGGCAAAAGCATGAGGAAAGTGGCACGATTTTCAAACAAGTATCATTGGCAAAGTCGATCTTCTACTCCGCCCGACATGTAATACTCACCCCCTTAGCTTTAACAATCTCACTTGGTACTTTTCCCTTGGAGCCCGTAGTCGTAGCGGGTGACGGTCTACCACTTGGGTTACCACCCGTCCCACTGGGTAGAACCGTTGATGATGGAGCGAGCGTCGGATCTGTCTTTTTTTTTTGCCCATCCGTTGGCACAATCGGACCTGTAGTACTTGTACTGTGAGCTGTTGTCGAGTTCTGAGCCTGTCCAGGGGGTGTTATTTTTGCGACAACCAACGCTGTGGTTGCTTCGGTATTACTACTCGTTGCTTTGGTTACAGAGTTGGGCGTTGTCACAGCTGTAGGAGTGGTAGAGATCCCTTGAGGCGTTGGAGACGCTGTAGACCCCCCTTAGAGAAAGAGAGTCGGAACTTCAATATCAATCGGACAGCAAGAATGTCAACAACAAAAGAGGCGAATGTTACCACTAAGAAAATGCCCATTCTAGATTATTCGGAAACGGACAGTCCAGAAGACCAACACCCCAATAGACAGACAGTCCAGGAGACCGACAATTTATGAAAAACGACAGGCTACGAGACTGACAGCCTTACAAGAACGATTATGTTGGTCTCGTGAACCATTAGAGAAGTTGTCAGAAGACCCGCAAGACGGACACTGTCGGTCTTACAGGCTCTCGGTCTCCGAGGCCATTGGTCTCGTGAACCCTCAGATGATCTTCAGATGGCCCAAGAGACCTAAATGGCAGTCTGTCGATCTTGTGTTCTGTCTGTCGGTCTCATAGGCTGTAGCCTGATTGGAAATGTTTTCATATCTAATGTTGATAGACCGGGTTACCAACAAAAAAATTAGGGTCGGCTTATTTTATGTGCGTGTGTGTGTCCGTTTGCAAGAGGATACGGGCATGTTGCGCCCCCTAATTCCAACAGTTCCTCATTTGACCGGGAAATCTAGATTTCATGGTAAAATGGAATATTATTTTCACCCTTCCTTCTTTGAATCCCTTGTTTAAGGTATTCCCCCAAGATTTTAAGAGAGGAAAGGGACCGCTTGCGCCCCCTTAATCCATCAGAGTCTCAATTCTTCCTGAATTTTGAAATTTCACATCAAAGAATTTTGTTTTTCTCACCACTTCCGCCTATGAATGACGTCAATTCGAAGCGCAAACACGGTGAGGTATTATTTGCGACCGGATAAATACGAATAAGCTGACAGTACATCGGATTGGGTAACGTCTGCATAACGACAATGTTCGAACTCAAGGACCCCTCAAAGATCTGTGATTAAATACACAAAAAGAGGAATTTCCCAACTTCAAATAATACCAATTTCTTATCATAATAACAATTTACGGCTGCTGATAAAGTAATATCGTTGGGGGAAAGACTGATCTGGTGGTGGTGAAAGGGAAAGACATACGAGTGCATCAATCGACTGTGAACTATTAGAGGGAAAAATATATATATTTGTGACCATGCGACGATAGAGTCATTAAAATATACCTTACAATACTATTTAGCACCTCACCGGAAGTTAAGTTACACCTTAAGTCGTGTGTTTGTAACTTTGCACCCCTAAATGTAGAAATTGCTGCCTTGTTTACTATAGCACTTCTTACGGTAAGTGGTGTGCATTCTTGGTAAGGAGTACACAAGTTCTCCTTTGCTTAAAATAATGAACCCCTTGGTTAAGATTATTAACTGCACTCTTGCTTAGAGGTAAAACGCTGCACCTGTACAATTTTGCACTTTTGTTGAAGGGTACAAAGCTGCACCCTTATACCTAGGTGAAACGTTGCACTCCTAAAATATACAATTTATACTTAATGAATACATTTTGTATTTAATTCACTTTTACTTACAGTTGGATAATCCAGGTTGTCGTAGTAAAGCCAGGTATCTCCATCGTTGCTGACCCGGATGTAATATTTGGTGACCCATTCAGTGTATTTATTACCCTGGAGCATGATTCCATTCAAGACCACCTCCCTTTCCATGTCAACCTGATTGAGAACAAATTTGCAATTGAAGGTAAACACGTATAATTATGTATGAATCACTTTGTAATTAAATATAGAAAGAAATGGTCTAGATTTCCTCTTTAAGCTGACTCCACCTTGAATTTAAATGTGAATTCAAATTTTTTTACTGTCGTAACGTCTACATAATTCCCTTCACGACCCGCTCATGATCCCTTGCCTCCCCTCTCTCTCTCTCTCTCTCTCTCACTCTCTCTCTCTCTTCTAAATATTTGTATTAGGCTATGCTATATAGCACAATAGCAGCTTGCATTCAGGGACATTATGTATTCTTGCCTTCGAGTCAATGGTATCACGTCCTGTGGACCTGTACTACACCCTTATCACCATCATCACCATTATCATCATCATCATCATCATCACCATTATAATAATAATCATCATCATCATCATCATCACCATTATCATAATCATAAGCATCATCATCATCATCACCATTATCATAATCATCACCATTATCATAATCATCATTAGAAAACAAATCATATGAAAACAAAAATCCTTATCATCCTCATTATCATCCCCATTATCATCATCATCATCATCACCATTATCATAATCATAATCCTCATCATCATCATCATCACCATTATCATAATCATCATTAGAAAACAAATCATATGAAAACAAAGATCCTCATCATCCTCATTTTCATCACCATTATCATCATCATCATCATCACCATTATCATAATCATCATCATCATCATCATCATCATCATCACCATTATCATAATCATCATTTGAAAACAAATCATATGAAAAAAAAAATCCTCATCATCCTCATTATCATCACCATTATCATCATCATCATCATCATCATCCCCATTATCATCATTCTCATCATCATCACCATCATTAAAAAACGAATCATATGAAGAAAACAAAATCAGCATCATCACAATCATCAACACTTTACCATTATCATAATCATAATCATCATCATCATCATCATCATCATCACAATCATCATCATCATCACTATTATATTAATCAACATCATCACCCATACCATCATCATCATCATTATCATCATCACCACCACCACCACCATCACCACCACCACCTCCACCTCTACCATCATCATCATTATCATTATAGCCATTATCACCACCATCACCACTGAGAAGTACGAATTAAATCATTTACAAATTTGAATACCTGGATCCAAGGGTCCACGTCATTTCCGCCGGGGCACCAGCCGGTACCGTCGAACAGGCGGGCAGATATGGCCGAGGTGTTAGGATCGCGTTCGCTGGATGATGAAATCTGACGGTCTAAGATGTTCAAGTTCTGCATCCCCAAATAGGTTTCTTTCGCACCTATAAAACTATCTGCAAGGATGTTGAACACACAGGAACGTCTCGTATGATTTCAATGAAGATAAAAGTCGTGCCATTATAAAAAACATAATGTTGCGGTAGATAGATACACAAGAAGTTAAAACCACTGAGTCTTTCTAAAAAAAATGCATTACTTAAAAAAAGAAAATAGTAAGAAAGAAATTCAGTGTATATAGGTAAACGACTCCATAGTCTACTGCAGGCGGGGTTGTCCGTATACACCCCAATACTCCCTTCAAGAGAGGATCCTGTTTACCTTCCTTGCCTGTCTGGGAATGATTCTGCCCGCCCCCTGCTCATAACTTGTAATGGAGGTACATACATGGAGGGAGGTATATACCTGAGACCAAGTGGAAACTATCTGCCTCAAAGGCCACCATGGAGTAACTGTCAGCGACGATTGTGAACACTGCAATCAGCTGTTAGGATTAAATAATAATAATAATAACATTAAAATATAAGAATAAAAATTAAACTAATACAAATGGTATTTGTATAATTATAATAATGGTTATAACAATAGTGATCATACTTTTGATATAATAATTATATCTTGCTTAATATGTAATTACGAGTTGCAATAAACATAGTGTCATTATTATAGAATCATAATCATATACATGACCATTATAAACGGTTAGGGTAGTAATACTAGAAATTACCTTAATAATGACATATGCTGACAATAACACTTAAATATGCAAAAATCAATGCGAAAGTTACACAAGTAATGATAACTATAACAAAATTAATAATGATGAAACAAACGTAGATTAGATAATGGAACAGGTTCATAAAAGTTTGATAAGAATATTGAATAAGAAATATATTAATGTTGACTTTCATTTTGTTCTAAAAATTAGGAAGTAAAATTGATATCTTTCAAAAATATTCTGATCAAAGTTACTACTTTCAAAAGAAAGACGAAAATTGGACAAACCTGATATCTCTCGCTAAATTGACGTTCGTGGTGGAACTCTCTCCACTCCCCTGGCGAACCACCGCCATCAGGCGAGCCATGAACCTCGGCTATGACCTCGTCTTCATGGGTCCATGAACCGGATGTGAACTCCGTCCAGACCCTCATGTATAGCGTCCAACTCGTCCGGTCGTCCCCGCGAAGAAAGTAGTTCAACTTCACATGACCTTAAATAATGTAACATAATGATTTGTGTTCAGATGTGATGGTTCATTGTCATTGATAATGATGATGATGATAAATTGATAATGGAAATAATAAGCCTCATGATTAGGATTACAACATTAAAGTTTTAATGATAATGTTGAAATTAAGGTTACGATGATGAAGCTTGATGACGATTGTAATATTAATGATAACGATAATAATAATATTATTATTATAATGATAATAGTAAGAGTTATAATGATAATAATAATGATAATAATTGTAATAATAATAGTAATAATAATGATAGATATTAATAATAATAATGATTAACTTTCTGTCTCCAAGAGAGACTATATTGAATTGCTTAACAATTCTCCAACCTTCGAGAATTTATAGGCGCCTTGAACATACTGTTTGTTCCAGCAAAATTATGTGACCCAAGATTCTCAGGTGATGATTCCTTTTAGCATATTTGCAAGGGCTTCCCCCCTCCCCGGCTACTGACTCCACCCCGCTACCCGAACAGGTCAATATTATACCTCCACGTATGGTCAAGACTTCACGATAGATGACGGTGGATGTGAACACCATGTCTGGGGGCACATCAGGACACAGCCATGATGACGAAGACGATGACGTCATACCATGGGCAGCCGGCGACGAGATATCTACGCTGAAAATGTCGGTGAAGATAAACCCGGTCGTTGCGATCTCGGTGACGGGGGAGAGTCCACTGCCTGTTTCAGGCCAGGCCGACGAAGGTGTCACAGCGGAAGTGTCCAACTGCCTGGTATGTCCCGGACAGAACGTGTTAGAGATTTCAGTCCAGCTTAAGAAGAAGTAGTAGTCTGTAAAACGGACATGAAACGAAAATTTGAAAGAAGAAAATAGAAAAAGAAGAAATACCAAGAGAAATAGGAATTAGAAGAAAATTGTACAGAGTAAGATATATAAATTTTAGATTATATATTAATAATTATTCGAACATAATTATACTAAATATCAAAGTATTTGCCTGGATCCAGCTGAGGCTTGTGGCTTTTCATCGTGTTCAAAACTCACCTGCCCCAACAAAGAAAATAATAAATGAAGGTTTAAGATTGATCAATCTGTCGGTCAAACTAATGTGTTGTCGCCTAAGCCACTGAAAACATTACAACATTTGCCCAAAAAATCCAAAAAGGGAGAAAAGCAACGAACATTGATTTAAGCTACGCAACCACTATTCTCTCATTTCCATTCGCATTTTATCTACGAACCCAAAAAGGAGAAGAAGGAGGAGGAGGTGGAGAAAAAGGAGGAGAAAAAAAGAAGAGGAGGAGGGTTACTATCATTCAATTTTCTCACCTTCTTTATAGGTCTCTATTGGAGGGTTGGTAAAACAGCTGCATTCAAGGTGAATATCATCATCGGTCGCATATTCAATATGATCGTCTAATTGGGTACTGTTAAAATCTGGCCATTTCTCTGTTAAAAACAAACAAAATAATAGTAAAGATAAGTAGTGTGTGTGTGTGTGTGTGTGCGCCATTCAGCTATCAAGAGTGATAAAAACTGGTCTGAACTTATAAGTAATTCAAGGATACGAATACAGATTTTTTTTTTTAATTGTTCAAAATGTTTAAGGGCGGGTGGTCTGACACTCCTTCCGTCTAAGATCACGTTTAAAAAAAGGAAAACTTCGACCTCATTAAACTAACCTCTTAGTTAAACCCGATGTTGGACAAAAGTCTAAACCTGGAGTAGAGTCAAAACTTTAGTAGACGAGTTTTGGTTTTTTGTTAGTAATTGCCATCAGGGGCGGATTCAGCCGGCGGCAGGGGAGGAGGCCCAATTCGTGAGAAAATATTTAGCGGCGAAACAGCCTGCCGATAATTTGCTCATTGTTGTTGTTGTTGTTCCTCTTCTTCTTCTGCATCCTTCGGCAAGATATTTATTTACATTTATCACTAGGTGTCAAATGGTATCAGTAGGAAGGAATTCCTTGAATGTTGTATTAAAGCACCGAAAACGGTAGCCTAACAGAGCAATGCGTAATATTGGGGCGCCTGCATGGAGCACTTTGCTTGGATGATAATTTTATGTGCGCTTTGTAAATATTCAATATTATCATATATCAATGGAATAGGCCTATAATTATCATAATCTTTTCGAAACAGTAACCAATTGGTGGATAATAACACGTTTATTGTTCAACTTACCGAAGCTCATGTAGCCGTATATCTCGACTCGGAGGCAATTGAAAGCGGTATTTGAGGATAATATCTTGATCCGGACATACCGGGCGACAGGATCCCACGTTGTTATATATTCTTGTACATCTTCTGCACTATTTGCACTGTTTCCCTGTAGCTGAAATATGAACAGAAATAATAATCAAATATAGATAATTACTTTTCTTAATCTTTGTCATAATTACTGTTTGGTTTGGTTTGGTTTTATTTTCCGTATAAAAATTCAAATACATACAAGAATACAATTTACAAATATTATACAAATCAAGAATTAAGAACGGCTGGAATACTCTATTCAGAACCATTATCAAAATGGCTCTGTTCTTCCTAGAGGTCCAGGATACTTGATATTAAAGACATTAAGTAACGTCGACAATTTGTGACGTAATGATTAAAACATGAAACTTCTCTTCTTCATTTTTCGCCATCTTATTATATATACAAACACGTAGACTTACTATCGGACATACCTCATCACTGTTCGTTTTTTAATCGTTTTGGAGTTGAATCATCTCCAAATTGTAGTGGAATCCACTCCAAAGAAGTGTTTCGAATCACTCCTTGATAGTGGATTTCACACATTTGGAATGTATATTTCGACTCCCAAACTAAGGTAATCCCTAATACATATACATGTATAACTCCTCAAAGAGTGGACTCCATTCCATTCAAAAAGTAAAGTTAACATGAGGAGTGCCAATTGTAATTGTAATATTGCGATAATACCAACCGAAAAATAACTGCACGAAAAAAAGTAAGTCTCGACACCTCTCGACTAGCTTATGCTCTTTCTCATCGCTCACCTCTACGTCCACGTAAGAATAGAAGTCATCCACCACGCTCGAGTTAAACTTTAACTCCGTCGGGTACGAGCCCGACGCCGCCGGGTAATCCACGG
>JARBES010000116.1:24468910-24479679 GCA_030265145.1 Strongylocentrotus pallidus
CGTGTCGATGTGCTATATTAGTGCCCTTTTGTGGGGCATTAATCCTCATTACTGTCATTTATGACTTAAGGGCATAGATCCCCTAGTTGATAAGCATAGTAGCATATACATGCTTTAGCACGTCACGCAAAACACACATTGGCAAATTATTATTCAATGAAATCTGAGAATGTATACTATTATCTAGATCTAGTATTTTTAAATTATTTTTAAAATAATTCCGTAAATTGGGATAATAAAAAAATATTCCACCTTTATGAGCGACAGTGTAGTCTATTTTTTTCCTTCTAACGATCTATATGTTGGTCAACAGACCCAAGGTTTGAAGCATATTCATGAAATCACACTGCACTGATTTTCAACAACATGACGCGTAGTTTTTGAGGGAAAAAATGAATATGTTAAATTTGCATCTAATTGATTACAAGCATAGATTAATTGAGACTTCAAGAATAGACTAGCATCTAGTTCACTTTGATATGAACTGTTGTCTCACATGCAAGTGTGAATTTGTCTCTAATAGTACAGTAATATTATTATTATTGTTTGTTGTTGTTGTTGCTCTTCTTCTTCATCTTTTTCTTCTCCTCCTCCTACTCCTCCAACTCATCATTAACATCATCATCATCCTCACCAACATAATCATGGTCATCATTATTTTATTATAACTTTCACTATTATGATAATGTTGTGGTTGTTACTTCTGTTGTTGTGTCTGATATCATTGTTTTGATATATTGATGTTTCTTTATTCATCAATTTTCTTTAAAATGTTCCCATATTTATTATCTTTTCTTCTTCTTCTAAATTCAAGCCCCATTTACCTCAAAGGGTGGGAATGGGGGGGGGGGGGGGGGGGGTGTTGTCATTATTACCCCATAAAATCTGCTTGTTGGGGATGCTTCCATTTTCAAGTTTAACAACTGAAGGAACGTTTCCACATGTAACCCTATATTGGAAAATTAAAGAAGAGCAGATTTATACACCCCCATCTGTAAAACAAGTTTGATAAGGACAATTAGTTAATGATAAATTATGTGCTGAAAACACCTTATCTCTACTTCCAGGCATGATTAGCAGTACCCCAGTAAAGCTGGTCAAAAGATTAACACTCACAACCTATAAACCTATTAATTTATTGGAATGATTTGTGTAGACATTTGTTTAGACATGTAAGATGAGCATGTACGATTGCAGAGAACGTGAGTTCTGCAGGATATTGTACAAATGACAACCCTGATCACAAATATCTTTATCATCTTTAGTTATAAGCAAAGAATAAACCTGTTTACATGCATGTATCTGTATCATAGTCAATATGGAAAAAATGGATGGCTAGCTAATGTATGGTTCAGAAGTCACATTGTGCAGTAGATATTTGTTATAATCCCTGCTATACAGAGTGAGTCAGAAAAAATGTCCCACTTTTTAAAATTTGTATTGTTTGAAGTATGAATATTTTATCATGTGTTTCATGATATATCTTGATAGAGTTATCCTCCCAGTACATTTAGGTACCATTTTCATTTGAATCTCTGCATGCATGACTGAACATCAGACATTCTTTACAAGACTGCCAGATCTCACTTGCGCCAATTTGCAGGGTGAGGAATATAACAGTGTTTTGAACACAGACAGCAAGAGAGACAAAAATACACACGCACGCGCTTACACACACACGCACATGCACACACACACACACACACACACACACGCACATGCACATGCACACAAATGAGCGTTCCATTCCCGACACGGCCCACCCAAACTGATACTTTTTGTTGGGGGATTCTTGTTCTCGTACGAAAAGTTGAGTGGCCGCTGTCCTCTTGGTGCATATTGGCGGATGTTGTGCTTCATGATGATGATGATGACAATGATGATGGTGATGACATGATGGTGGTAGTGAATCTGTACTAAAGGGAAAGACTGTCCGGGTTATGCCACTTAAACATTCAGCGATCTTGATAACAAAATAAATGCTTAATCAGAAAAAGGGAAATTATGAAACAATTGTCACCGTGTGCGTTGTGTGTGTGTGCGTTGTCTGTGTGCGTGTGTGTGCATGCGTTTGTGTTCGTATGTGCGTGTGTGCGTGTGCGTGTGTGTGTGTTTGTTTAATGCACTGTTTTATTCCTCACCCAGTAACTTGGCGCAAGTGAGATCTGGCAGTCTTTTAAAGATTGTCTGATGTTCAGTCATGCATGCAGAGATTCAAATGAAAATTGTACCTAAATGTACTGGGAAGAATACTCTCTCAAGACATATCATGGAACCCATGATTAAATATTCATACTTCAAACAATACATCTTTTCAAAAGTAGGACATTTTTTCTGACTCACTCTTAGAACAACAAATGTGTAGAATCTTTTTGAGACAAATCGAAAATATTGTATGCCGAGAGTAAGAAGAGCATTATTCCAAACCATTATTTCCCTTCTGACTGTAAACATTTCTTCATGATCAAATTTGATTCTCAATAAATCGCTATGGAGCCAGAAGGGTGTTATTAACTCAGATACTGTAACACAAAGCTGATGCTGTTCTAGTTCTAAAGAGATGAAACTTCTGTCTTACACCTGAAAATTAAAACAAGTTTTGAAATTCTCTTCTTGAAAGAAATGAAAAAATGAGGGAAAAAATAAAACAACTTCAACCATCTAATTCGAATCTAGACATTTTGTACAATATCTGGCTGTCAACTATCGAAATTTAAGCAAAATAAAAGTACCTGACAAAAAGTGTCCATTTGGTTATACCTGTTTTCTTTTCTTATTCTTTTCTACAAATCATCTTTTTGAAAGTTTTTTATATGAAGCCACGAAAGAATAATGCATTAACGAAAAATCGAATCTAATTTGATGACACATAGATATAACCCCTTTTGGAAAGGATTTCTTCACTATGTTATTACACAAACTAGCTAGATTAGGGATATGATGTCGCTCTGAGGACCGTACTGCTATTTTTAATTCTCTGTTTTTTTTGGCTATATTTTATCTCAAATTTTAGTTGAAACAGCCCACCTATACTTGTTCCAAACAAGTATTACATGTCTAGCTAATTCTCTTTTTGTACTTGGTCTCACGGAGTACTTTATCCTTTATAGTGATTTCTCTTCATTCCGGAGCAACGTACGTACCAACGTACTAGTGTACTAGTATGTGACACACGCACGCACATCTGTGACGTGGGGAATAATGCATATTCATGTCGCCACTAAACTAGTCGCCAATATATGCTACCACATTTTTGCAACCGAGTGGGCTACTCCTTTCGTATACAATTCAATTTTGTCTCTGCAGTAATTCATCAAAGACACTGGCAGACTCATATCCCGCATAATTATATGGGTTGATATGCCAACACAGTTAGGCTTTAGAACTGGGGGTTTTCAGCGATCGAATATCATCATGTCTGCTCACGGTAAACAAGGATGGACAAGTATCATGAAGGTGAGAATAACAGGTTTTCTGATTATTTTTAGTAAAACAAAAACACTTGTGAAAAATTATGTATGAGAGGTAATGCCCGGTTTGAAAGTTATAGAAAAGGTGCTTTTCCTTATGTTTCACAATGTTGATAGCTACTTTCGAGAGTAGATCGATCATGTACGAAAAGTGTCATGACATATCCCCTTTTTATATATTATTTTATCATTTCTTATTGTTTTTATTTGTTTTAAATATATTATTCGACAAATGCCTTTTATTGTTTTAGGGATCTCACCAATTTCACTAGATATACCTGTTCACTCACGTAATATAAACACAGATCGGATGTATACAAATGTATCGAGTTCATACTTCACCGGCCAGACAGAATTAAAGATTCTTAGGATAGTAGATCACACATGAACATTGGATGACGGACAAAACCGGGAACAACAATGAGTGATACAGGAATATCCAATAACCCTCTAATATTAATAATAAAGATGGCAGTAGTAGTAGAAGTAGTGGTAGTAATACAAATACTAATGCTAATGATAACAATAATAATAATAATGATAATAATAATAATGATTGGGGGTGTCTTGGTCTAGTGGATACGTCACCGGAATTTGAATCACTTTGTTCTCGGTTCGAGTCCCGCCGCGGCGCTAATATCCCTTCGCAAGACATTAATCTACATTTGCCACTCTCCTACCAGGTGAAGTAAGTAGGTACCCGGTAGGAAAAAATTACTTGAATGCTTTCGAGCCTATTTAGGGGCAATCAGCAACAGCCTGGGTAATAATGTGGTTCTTTGTATTAAGCGCAGTAGAGTATATAAATCGACATATTATTATTTATTACAATAATAATTGTCCAGAACAGACAAGGCACATAAAAGCTAGTAGCATCCTTGTGTGTGCATATATGTGTGCGTAGACGTGGTGGGTTGTGTGTGTGTGTGTGTGTGTGTGCGTGTGTGTTTAATGGGGCTGTCGGGTGTATGAGCGTGTACTTGTGAGTGTATGTTATTGTGGTGTGTACACGTATGTGAGTATATGGTTTTGCTAGTGGGTTTTGTTTGAGTTGTGGGTGTCGTGGCTAAGTGATACGATTTGAATTGTTTTAATTTACAGGCTAACTATCTATTTATTTTTACCTGTGTTTTCATAATAATGAAATGAATAAACAAGTGAAAGAATTGTTGTTGTTTTTTGTAATTCAATTCAAAAGTGGTTACACGGGCCTGCTAATAGTGGCCTATGGTTACCTTTTTAAACTTTGGAGTGCGCATTTTATATTAATTATACGGGAATAAAGATGCACGAAATAGAGGAAATGTAAACGATGGAAAATAGATAAATGCTATAAATCGAGAAAAACTAGACTTTATTTATCAAAGCAAGTATCGGGAGTTTGTACCGTTTTTGTACGTATTTCGTTTATCGAGTACAACGTTGACTCTGGATTAAAATCCACAAAAAGAAAATTAACATTTTCCAAAAAAATATTCACCGCAGTGGAAAGAAAGATTCTTGTCTACATGAATTTGGTGAGCCTATCGCCCAGTGTACGATTTTCCCGCGACCCGAACTTTGCGTGCATAAATTAGGTTTTTTGTTTGTTTTATTGTATATATGATGGATTCTTACATATATACATATATTTACAAAGACAGGGTATGTAATTTCTTTTTGTACTGAAGCTCATTATTTGTTGTATTTTTGCATATTTTCGAACTTCATATTTTCCTATGATGTCTTTCTTAACAAAGGAAACCCGAATTTACCTCAATTACTAGAAGAATGATTTACCCCTTACAAAAAAGTACCATGGTTACCATGTTTTTTTGGCCCAAATTACCATCCACCATGGTAACCATGGTTATCATGGTACCGAAACAATGAAATACTTTGGGTCATTAAATAATGTATTTCATTGTTTTAGTACCATGATAACCATGGTTACCATGGTGGATGGTAATTTTGACAAAAAAAACATGGTTACCATGGTACGTTTTTGTAAGGGACGTCTTGATAAAGTCTCATCATTCAGGGCGAAGTGTAATTCATCCTCTGTTGGGATGTGACGTTATTCAATAAATCAAATAGCGGCCTCCATGATATGCGACTTTTGGCATTTTTATGGGTTTTTTAGTCAATTTGTCAACTTCATACTCATATTGTGGACTCGCTTATAAACAATTTAAGCTTGTACATTAGTGACATGCACTGTACTTGGTTATTAATGAAAAGGACAATGAACTCAACGAGTCGCGTTCATTGTGACTTCACCTGGCTGCAGTGCGTATGTGCTAACTCACTCGCAAACATGAATTATTTGTATACCATGAACAAAACAATATAACAATGCAAATTTAGGCATCATATAAGCAAAAATACAGACAGCGAAGAAAAAAAAGGGGGAAGTAGATGAATTGTAAAAGAGAGAGAAAATAACAAGATGGGAGAACAGGAGAAATTGAACGGACAATTCAAGACAGAAGAGGAAAAAGAGAGCGGTGTAGATGAGACGGGCGAGAAAAGTAAGAAAGCAGTAAAGAGGGATGAGCGGAAATAGAGGGAGAGGGAAAGGGAGAGAGAATAACATGCAAAGAGAATGTTTATGTACGAAATGAATATTGCAGCTTCACTGACCAACTTTATTTCGGTATAATTCAATAATTCAATGTTTCAATGTTTCATTTTTCTTTCACCAGACTTACCCTTGGACAATCTGTTTCCTCATCGTGAACCAATTACTTCCTACAACAGGTAACCTAAACAAAATTGAATACAAAAATTCTATAAAAGCCTTTATAATGGTAGTTCGGCTTAAGCCGTGGTAAAATTACACAGTATTAATACTAATGAGCTATTCATTAACAAATGACACTGATCAAGACTTAGTATTAAATAATGGTGCACATCAGAAATACGTATCATTCAACATGGGGAGAGAGATTAACAGACAGAAAGATAGAGAGGGAAGGGGTTGAGAAAAAGATGGATGGGGGTATGGGAGAGGTGGGCAATATATAGAAAGATAAATAGAAAGAGAGAGAGAGGTGAATTGGCTGAGAGATGCGTTGGTGGGAAAGGGAGAGACAGAGACAGAGAGAGAAGGATGGGGGAAGATACAATTATAAACTAACCGGTAGGTTGCATGGCGATGGCCAAAGAAACAAGTACCATGATGATAGAGATCATCATTGGATGGCGTGAGGATCCACACCCGATTGTAAGCAAAAAGCGAGAGACAATCGTCACACAACCACTATTCCACGAGTCCCGATGAAAAATGATCTTGAAACGATGAAACGTCAGTTGAAGAAACACAGGTCACGTGATCAGTTAAATGTGACAAACATAGATTGAACGCTACCGCCCAGGTCCCACCTTGACTATCAAATGGTCATGGTTTTGTTATTTTGAAATACAATGTAGGTTCATTCACTTTAACGCAGATATTCAATAAAACGTAAATTATCCCAAAGCAATGGTTTAATGAAGAAAAACAATCTTTCGTGAGTGTATTTCGTGTTAATTCAAATTAATTATACAAAATTATCGTTTGCATACCTCGTACATAGCCTAGTCATTTTGATTTTGTTCATATTTATTTATATTTATTCAATTATTTGTTTATTCATTTATCTTTCTATTTGTTTTAACAGTCTCTTCTACATTTATCAATTCGTTTAATTATTTATTTATCGATGTGTTGATTAGTTTATTAATTCTTTCACACACACATCTAGCATCATATGACGTACATGACGCCTGTCCTCATGTGTCCATGATGTCATGTCCTTCGATCACTCTGGAGAGCGGTGAGACTGTACAATTGATCCCGAAACCCATGCAACCCGATCAAGACTGGCTAATATCCAACCTCCAAACAGACCTCCAGATTCCTGATGATGTCCGACGTTACTATTGCACCGAACCAGGTAGAATTTACATGCAGATGCCCTGAAATGAGGTGGCACGAAAAAAGTGGGAGGCCTCGTTTTTCTGAATGTTAATAACTCGGAAGTTTTGTACTTCCAACAAAAATGAATTTCCCCATACCAAGGGGTTCCTAATTCCATGGTTTGAAAGAGGGTTCATTATACTGAAGGTGTGTAATTCTGAAAATAAAAACTGTCTCGTTATTCGGAAGGTTCGTAATTCCGATAAACGATATATGGTTCTACGTCATTTTTGGAATAACGAACCCTATTTCATTTCTGAAATATGAACCTTCAAAATTACAAACTTTCGGAATAAACGAAGTATCGGAATAACAAACTTCCAGCATAACGACATGTAACCAAAAAATAACGCAGGAGCCGAAAAAATGCATTCGTTTCAATTCATATTTATATGGTACTGAAGAAGATCCATTTCATTATGACACAGATTAGAGCTTGAGAATTGCCCTTCTACCGTGACCAGGCATAAAAACCGAAAATGACATTCATTCAAAATAATTACAATTATATTTTCACCGATAGGAGGTGACGTGATAATTATAGTGGCTAATTAAATTGACTCTCAAACGAGCCGTAGAGGGTTCGAATCCCAGCCCGGCACTCAAACGTGCTTTGGCAAGACATATTTGCCCATCTCAACCCAGATTTAAATGGGTAATCTTTTTTAATTGACAACTGTAGAATAATAGCAGGGCCCCAAGGAAGAATAGCATTCATGTTGAATAGGCTTTCCTGGATAAACAAACATTATTTCCGATATCACCAAACAGTTAAACCTTTCGCCTTCTGGGCTTTTTTTCCGTGCCATTCCATTTTGCAATGCTTCCTTTCGAATTGGGTAGTGCATCCTAGATGCATATCAACTTAAACTTAAACCTTCAAATGAAATTTTGACTTATATAAAAAAAAAGTAAACATGATAAACCAAGCATTTTGTACTATGAATTTTTTTTCCTGAAGAAAACTGTATGAAACATTGCTTGGAACTTACTTTGAATAAAGAAAGGCATTTTAAATAATGATACATTTTCGTTTTGGTTTGACAATTGATTGAATATGTCTTTTGACACCTTTTACAAGCAAAATAACATATTCATTCAGCCTGCCTTAAACCCTACCACATGCCCTTTACAATGCCAATGTCAATTTTGAAGAAAAAAAAATCCAAAACATGGCGAATAACTGCATCTAACATTGTATCGAATCTGATTACTTTTGAACAAGCAAACTTTGCTATGTTACACGGAAAACCTGATAGAAACCAAAATAGGTAAGGGAGACAAAAGGTTATGTATGATGATTCGGACAAAAATAAATAAAACCACCGACCAAGGAACAATATTTCGTAGCACAGTCATGACGAATTTACACGTAAAACGCTGTGAATCCATTTCTGTGTGATATATGATGTATAAATTTAATTTACTGAAGTATATTGTGCTATTTACTTGTCCCTGCGGCAAAAGCGGTTTTACAGAGAGGGAGAGAGAGAGAGAGAGAGAGAGGGGGGCTTAGGTTTTAATTAATAAAATAATAATTGATGAGACCCTATTAATCATAGAAGGATCACGCATGAATGAACATGTAGCAAAATTTGCAATTAGTTAGGTACACTCCATTACGTTTTATGAAATGAAACGAGGCAATCGAAATAATGCCAATGGAGGAACTAATTAGGTGTCCAGGTGAATTGGCCCTCTACAGAAACGTATGTTTGCGAGTATAATGGCTAGAAGTGCGTTTAACTAGGCGCAATTTCCCGGCCCGCAGAAATGAATTGATCCTTTCACCTGATTAATGTTTCAATTGATGTTGTTGAACAGCACAATTGCTAAGGGCTGCTGCTATATAAACGGTCACGGAATCGTTCCGTTGTGTGTTACAGCGCATGTTAATCCATTATAAACATAATCAAGAAAAAAGGGGTGGCACCAAACTTACTCGGTGGAAGAAACGCAATGTCAGGTCATTAATCATAATGATGGGCGTCTGATGGATTGTTATATATACTCTTTACTCGTTTTCCCCTCACCTTTCTCTTCTTTTCCCTTTCCCCCTCTTTTTACCCCTTCTTTGTTTCTTCTGCCTCTGTGCCACCATGAAGGTACTCCACTTAGGCTCTGTTCTAGACGGAAACAAATCCTTTGGGGGATGGGGGCTGTAAAGCCTACAAATGTAAAAATCCACCACAAAATTGGTCAATTTGAATTGAACTTAAGGCACATCTCCGGTACTTTTGTTGGTTCGGGTGGTAGGGGGGCATCGGTCTGACTCGATAAACGAAATAAGAATTTACAAGGCTACTGTTTAGTGGTCTAGGTGTATTTGTTTCAATTCCTGTCTCCCCTACTCCCTTTCTCTTTCTCTCTTTTCTCGTGTTCTTTTTTCTTTTTATTTCTTAGCCATTATGTGGGACATGGACCCTCGTGTCCCTTGTTTTTACACCACTGTTTTTTATGAATGTATTAGACCTTGTGGTATTTACTTTTCTTATCCATGTTTTCCCCCTGTTTTATTTCTGTCACCAGCATGCCGCTCAAACCCTTGTTTTCATGGAGGCACTTGCGAAGAGACGGAGACAGGATTTACTTGTCTCTGTTTAGATCGCTACCGTGGTGAAAGGTGTACAGAGAGTAAGTGAGACAGGGTTGGAGGCAGGTAAGGATTTGACATTTAGGTACGGGAGTCGGGCTGGGGGCAAACACTTGTCTACATGGAGGCACTTGTGAAAGAGAGCAAGACAGGCATTACTGTCTCTGCTTCAATAACTATAGTGGTGAAAGCTGTGAGGATGGTGAGACAGAGGCAGAAACGGATCAGGGTTTTTGTGTTTATCTTCTATACGGTGGGGGTAAGGGGGCAAACCCTGGGCAAAATCTTTTTCTACATGGAGGTATTCGATGAGGAGAGCGGAAGTGGAATAACTACTTCGGTTTAGACGGCTCTCTCGATGAAAGGTGTCACGAGGGTAAGTGAGCCAGAGGCATATGCAGAGGTTTTTTTAAGGGGGGCAAACATTAATTGTTGATCCTATTTCTACATGTACATGGAGGTAAATGTACTCATGAGGAGAGCGATACAGGATTTACACGCCTCTGGTTTGAAGACCATCATGATATACACACAGAGAAAACAAGTTTGAATTTACTCTCTATAGGAGGTAAATGCTTGTCGCATAAGTGAAACCCCTCAGGGAGTAAATTTAATCCCAAATGTAGGGAATAAATTTACACCCCACAAAAAGGTGTAAATTTGCATCCCAAGGTTATCATTTTACTCCATTTAAGGAGTGAAATTTGCACCCAATGGTGCTTAATTAACACCTTTTGGTTCCATTTTCATGAAAAATGGGTTCAAA